>VXBQ01011951.1:382295-488155 GCA_013400175.1 Phainopepla nitens | reverse complement strand
TTTTTAATGAAGATGGCAAAAGGCTCCTGCTGTTCTCCAAAGCTCTGGATGAAACCTTCTGAGAGAACACATGGTCAAACTTCCTCACTGGGTTCCAGGAGCATTTTCACTGTATTCATTGTATTGTGCTCCCTTGAATGGCTTAAGAGCAAAAAATAAATCCAAGAAAAACCAGATTTTTTAATTGCGAATAATGTTGTAACAACCATAAATGCTTCTGTGATAGCCAATGAGTTGGTCTGATTAGAAAGGTATTCTTGTTGCCTTGTGCACCATGAGCACATCACACTCACAAGTGGAGCACAAGTTCTTTGGTTTTGAGCTTTGGTCTTTAGCTGTTATGTGAAGTCATATAACTTATGAATACAGACAGCAAAAGAAATGCAAACAGAAAGAGTAAAGCACATAGCTGTAAGATATTTCCTTATCACAGTGAAGAAGCTTAATGTTTTAGATACTTTAATGTACAAAATCAGTCATTCCTATCTTTTAAAATAAGATTGGAACTTCACTCAACAAATAAGCCTGTGTTGTACTTATTCAAATCCAGTCCTTATTTAGTTATTTGAACATGGAATTTCAGACAAAATAAAGCTGAGAAAGTAATAATTTTCTGGATTTGAGTAAGTAAAAGGTTATTGAACAATGTCATTTTAAACTTTCTACTTAATTATCTTTGAACTAAAATGAAGGAAGTAAGTTTCAAGCCAAAGTAATTATTCTATGAAAAAGTTATGAAGTTTGGGTTTTTTTTAGAAAATAAGATTAAGACATGATAATTCAGCTTTAGTACTGAAAATTGAACAGTATATCTTGCAGTGGGCTTATGTAGATGCCAGTAACTGCTTTTTCAGCATTTGGATTTTGGCTTTAGCCATGCTGACATACATTTAATGAAGAATATTTACAAATAAGAGTATGTTTGTATGATATCTAGTAATAAAATAGCTCTCTAATGCAGATTTTTACAGCTGTTAATGTTGTCAGCTGTAGATTAAAAAATGCTGAATTGAATACATATATATTTTAGTGTTTTAGGCGACTGGCTATGACTACTATGACTACATTTAAATGATCTTTTAGGTCTCATAGAATCATAAAAAAATCCTGCAACATTAATCCTATACATATTAGGTCTGAGAAAAGAAATGAGAATGATGTATATCCCACTTACAGGCTTCAATTTTGGGAAGATTTTCAATGCTTCCTTTCCAATCACTATCCAAAGCTGAATAATGTGAAAAGTTTGTTTCTTTGCATGATCTAACCCATATTTCACTTAGATTCATGCTCTGCCCTATTACTTTGTGTAAGGACATGACTCTTTTTTTTCTCTGATAGTTATCTCAAACATTTTTCTGATATGTGTAATCTATATCCTCTTTTCTTATCTAACTTCATCTTCAGTCTTTTTCTTTTTTCTTCTGTCTTAAGCTTGGGCTTTTTAATTTAATATCTCTATTTTTACTTTTTAACCCCCTTTGAAAGCTTCATTTCTCCCTTAATCCCTTTTTAGGACTCCAAGCCCCAGGTCTGTTCATTTGGTGTGCATGGCTAATTCATCTGTCTTGAGAGGACCATAAAGATGGCAAGCAGATCATGCTAGTTATTGAAACCCAGTCTCCAAGACTGCTGAAACCAATGGGAGTGTTTGCTTCAGCTCCACAGTGAATTCTGTCTATAGAACCTTTCAAATATATTTGACTTGAAAATCTTTATTAGATGCTACTTAATTAGCTTCTACTTTATTAGAAGCTACTAAATATATGTTTGAGATTTCAAACTTATAGTGTATTGGTAAATAAAAGCATTAAATTGCTTAGCATAGATGCAATCATAGCGTTGATAGGATTTGATGGATTTGGTGCTGCAAAGATCATCAACCTTGGTCCACTGATGAACTCAGTCACATCCTACTTTTTAACCATGAGTCCTTATAATGTATTTCAGAGAGTTGCCTATATCCTTTAAACTAAGTAAATGCATAAGTGTGTTTCTGGATTAGAGCCAGAGGACTCAGCACCTTGGAAGATTAAATTAAAAAAAAAAAGCAATACTGGCAGAGATAGGCTTGCTTAGTGTGTTTAATCATGAGCACTAAAACAAGGCTGATTTCACTATGGATTGAAGAATCCACTCCTGCTCAATTCTTTGGTAATTTGTGGTGCAGAGAAATTTCCATCCACCAACTGTGGATTATCTTACTACCAATCTTACAATTTGGAAATCCACTTGAACTGCATAAAAGCAACTGCAATCCTGCAAGCACATGTATTATTTAATTCGTTGTATTTCTGATATATTACATTCCCTATCAACTATTTTTCAGTTTCTAAATAGAAAGAAGACAAATTGCCATTTTTTTCTTTTTTTTTTTTTTCCACAGAAGTTTGCCCTAAATCATAATCCTATCCCTTTATGCCAAGATTATGGCTTAGTTTATCTTAAATATGCCATTCACCTCTCTGAAAGCCCTTTATAAGGACTGTTCGTAATAAACCCCAAAGTGCTCAGCTTTCAATGAGTTTTAGGTCTGAGATACCTGATTAACTTACTGTTACTGGATGAGAATCTATGTGCAAACTCTAAGCTGCTTCCTGCAGTTTAGAGCATGTCTACAAATAGATATTGCAGCTCAGCTCACAGTCCATGACTTCATTGTTCCTTAGGTTCTAACATTTATAAACTAAAAATTTCCAGCTCTGAAATTGAATGGCAAAATCATGTAAGGTTCTTAGAAATTTCTTTACAAGAAATTTGTTTCCAAAGAATAAAAAAATTTATAACTTGTCTTTGTAAAATGAGAAATGGATGGCAATATTTAAACGTATGAAAAGAATAAAGCACATTCTGTGTGTGTGTTTTATGGTCTCTGTTAGGTACCTCAGGATGAATGGGGAGGATATCCAGCTGGTGGGAAAGATGAAGAGATCCCGTGCAGGAGAATGAGAAGTGGGAGCTATATTAAGGCCATGGGAGATGAAGAAAGTGGAGATTCTGACACTAGCCCCAAGACATCGCCAAAATTAACAGTTCGACCAGAGTCATTATTAAAATCCATTGGGCAAAGACCACTTGGAGATCATCAAAAGTAAGCTTCACTGCGCCGTTCTGGAACTTGTCATGACTTGGATAACCTTTCTTTGTGTCTTATGGGCAAGGGTCATCTTCTCTAGGAAAAAAATATTTGTAGTTTTTAAGATAATTTTGTGGCTTCATTTAACTTAGCTACAGTTTCTTGTGGTTACTGGATGAAAACTTGCCATCTTTTCCTGTCCATGAAATAAACCTTCTACTTCTGAATGAATTTTTTATGTTTACTGAAGGAAATACGTACATATTTTATGCCAAAAGTTCAAAGTTCTGATTTTTTTTTCCACTGGAGGGATTGGTCTACATTATAATTTTTTGTTATTTCATTGCTTTCTCTGAAAGAGAGAATATACTCTATTCTATACCAGATATAATATTAAATATATAATTGTACCATATATTGGGCATTTTACACCTTTTTTATCAGTGTAATCCTTTATGTATCAGCTATACTATATCATACTCATGTAAACACATTGTGGAGGATTTTGTTTGACTGGGTTATTTTTCATTCATACTACAATTCATACTACCTACAGTATGGCCTATTAAATAACTAAAGCAAATCCTAAAACTACAGGGAAATAGGTAGCTATATATGTTTTCCAGTAGATCTTTATTTTCCTCTCTTTTTTATCTTTTCAATATATCATTCTATAAGTAAACTGTAAATATACTTGCCAGGGGAGTTTCAGAGTAGGTAGCCTGATTTAAAATCTGCAGATTCTATTATTATTACTGGATGTTTCTTGTGGCTTAGCAAATTTTTCTTTTTGCCTGGGATATAAACTAAAAAAACTAAGAGTGAAACCTTTGACCAAGTGCTGTTTATTGTTCTGTAGATAGTACCATATGGTTTATCATAGTGACTTACCTTTTTATAAAATAAAATAAAATAAAACAATAACCCCAGGCAAAAATCCTTTTGACTTAATTACATTGAATTATTTACCTTGCAATCTGCAAGAAAGCCACCAACTTTCCTTATTATTGAAAAGAAAGGTTTCCAGCTTCATTGCTTCCCATTGTACTGTCCCAGCCACTGCCTGGCTGGGTTCTGGGTACTGTTGTAGGCCAGGGATCATTCCCAGAGATAGTTTGGTTGCAGTCATCCCAGTTTTGGAGGGTATGTCTTATCTTATCTTACTTGTGCCAAAAACTGAAATCTTTTCTTAGACACAGTTCTTACTTTCCAAGGACTTGGGCCAAATAAAATATATCCATCCTGTTCTTTGTTTCCAGCTATGGTTGGGCCTCCCACCAGGGAATCTGGGTAGCAGCACAAATTTTCCAGGGAGTGACAAGTTTTGGTGCCTGCCCTAGACCACCACAGCTTATAAAGAGATTCAGAGAGGAATTAAACATAACTAAATATTCCTATTCAAATAAGGAATATATTTCTAGAAAGAAAGTATTCCTGATTTGTTAAATCCTGAAGGCAGGTGGTTATTAGTAGGCCAAAACCAAACGTTGTGTCTTCTGTCAGTTTCCCGTGTATTGCAAATACACCGCTCAAAATTTAATTGATTAAAGCACAGGTGCACTGCTGATGCATGTACTGGGTTGACAGCTGGGCTTGTTCATGGCCCCAGAGGATTTCAAGGCATAGTTACCACT
Source organism: Phainopepla nitens (assembly GCA_013400175.1). Taxonomy (NCBI): domain Eukaryota; kingdom Metazoa; phylum Chordata; class Aves; order Passeriformes; family Bombycillidae; genus Phainopepla; species Phainopepla nitens. Next base: position 483,445 of record VXBQ01011951.1, on the reverse strand, counting down.
AACTGGTCAGAAAAAGAGGAAGATTTTTGTAATACTGTAACATATTATTAGGGGTTCTCTTGAAAATTTGTCACTAGCACTGGACCAAAAATAATTGAGCAGCCAGGCTGCTCCTGCTGACAGATATCTCTTGAGTCCTCAGTTTTTCCTTAAACTGAAGGGCGACACCTTGAATCTGCCAGCCTAAAATTCACAGGTTTTTCCAGTGAACTTCAAGCAGAAATGTGACAATTATTCTGGTTCTTGTAAGTCTTTCTTTCAAAAGTCTACGGATTGCAGCAATCCTAAAGCAGACAGAAAATTTCTTGTTGCAGAGAAATAAAAAGTGCTGATCCTGAACTCAGGTTTTCACCACAAGCCATCTCCTCCCAGTATATCTGTCTCCCTGTCACTGTGGTTGCCTTTTCTGTCTGGCAGCTGCCTATGAAGGATATAGCAATGGATGATGGTTATGGAGCCTTCCTTCCCCCTCCAGCATGGCTCAGTAATCCCTACTGCATGCTGAGCACCATTTGTACCACTGACCATGCTTCTGAACCAGAAGACAGGGCTTTGAACAGCATTCCTGCATGTGTAGCAGGGCTGAATAGCATTCCTGGAATGTGCAATGAGAAATTACATAATTCAAGATGTCAGCTGCATTAGCTGGCTTTTTAGTTTGTTTACCCAGATGGAGGGAGCTAGTGCACAGAAATAAAATGGGGGTTTAATTCTCTTAGTCCACTGCTGGGGTGACAGGGTAGCTCAGAACTGCGGTCTGCCAGAGCACCAGTAGACTTGTAATAAAAGCTGAATATTGATAGTTTTGGCAATATAAAAACATTTGTTGGCTGCAAAACAAAAGTAGATGGCTCTCATATGAAAAAGCCTAGTTTTCCAGCACCATCTTGAATATGATAAAATGAAAATTAGAGCAGCCTTCACTTAACCTTCAACAGACGCTTGACATGTGTGCATGTTTCTCCTCTGAGTATTATTAGGCATATTTGCAAGGGGTTTTTTTTCCCGTTTAAATTCTGTTTATGCTTTGACAAAAGCCCTATTTTACCACTCAAAGATTCAGCAAATTGAACATTAAAAGTTTCTATACAATAAAAATGGATATTTGCATCTGAATAAATAAATACAAATAGATAAATGTAAATCATATAATAAAAGCATTAGAATTCCGAAATAATATATTTTAAGTTGTTTTTGGAAAGCAGTATATTTTACTCCAAGCTGGAGAAGAAAAAAAAGGAAGTGCATAGTCTGCCACTGCTGGTTTATAAAGCTGACAGAAGCAGGTCATGCACCCAGCCTCAGCCATCTGATCACCACCTCTGTCAGAGACTGCACAGCCAGTAGCATCCCCACCTCCAGCCTAGGCCACCTGTCTCACCTCCAGATAGTGCCAAGACGTGGTTCAGGGACCAGCTCTGTTGGATGCAGCCACTCTCACTGCAGGATAAGAAAGATTGGCCAAAGGGTCAGGTAATGGACCTAGCTTATTTCAGAGTATAGTATAGCATAAAGGGGCTCAATTTTTTCTAGACTTTTCAAAAATTAAATGCACCTAAATATCTAGATGACTCATGGAAGATAAATGAATTTCAATTCTTTCTTTGTGTTTCAAAAAACTAAATAGCATGTTGCACTACTTAGTCCAATAACATCAAGTTGAAAGCCAAAGTAATTTATTAGTATTAGTAGGATATTGCATTTGAGCAAATTATAATGCAATCAGACTTGCTGTGGTGGAGACAGGACACATACCTGAATCTGCTTCCCTTCAACTTTTTGTTTTTTGGAATGGTGCCAGAAGTCATATTTAATGTGGAAATTATGTTGACTCCTAGTAGCCCTGGAAAAAAAAAAGTTAATTTTTTTTTTTTTTCCCCAATTGATTATACAAAATTATTCAGATGCCAGTTTTGGTATACTAGAAGTGAAATGCAAGCCCTTCTATTCAGTCCATTGTTTTCTTCTGTGCTGTGATCCTACTGAAGATGAAGTTAAACTGTGTTGGATAGCAGTAGTCTGAAGAAGGTATATCATATACTGCTAGGCATTTTCATTTACATTAAAGATCAAAACAACTGAACAGTTTATGAAATGGATAGCTGAAACAAAGGGAGTGTCTGTCCCTGTCCTAAATAAGTTTTGTGCAATCCTGGAAGAGAGACTGACCCACATGATTTGTAGGGGTATCCTTCCAACCTAGTAAAAGTCATTTTTATGTATTTATGACAAAACCAAGCAAAGATGAGATGGAGGCATCAGAGACACTGGAATCCAGAAAGCAAAGCTGAAAATAAAACAAGAATTTTGTACTCTGGAATAGGAGAGCAATTCTGAAAAACTAAAGATAATATGGTTATTTGATGCTTTTCATTTTCAGGAAAAAAGTACTTAATATACTGATTATGTAAATTAACAGAATAACACTGTAAAAATAGCAAATTCCATTTTCAGTATCTCCTTTTTGAAGTGTTGTGAAAGACTCTGAAAACCATCTCACCATTTAGTCAAAAGTGATAACAATAGCATTTAGCCCAAAGTAAATACACTCTATTTGAAGATCATACTGGTATCACTCACACAAATGAAGAGTCATGCTGTGCTGAAGTTTTCCATTAGCTCTGAAATGACTCACAGGAAACTATGAAGATGAAATAGGTTAAGCTACAGTAAAATAAATTCAGTGACAGCAATGTGTACTTTTGTTTTGTAAACCTCTAATGCCAGACTTTTCTGTTTCTGGTAGTCCAGACTCCTTAAGCTGATGGGTGGGCAGACAGAAAGACATGTGAGCACAGAGGTAGTACAAAAATGTAGTGTTTCCATGAGGAAGGAAATCTGCCATAGTACAAATTATTTGGCAAACTACCACAGTACAATACAGTGATACTTCAAGTCGTCTTGACAACACAAGATTAAGTTTTTCACTTAATCCTCTGCCAGAGTTTGGCCACCATATGGAATGAGTACTTTAAATTATGAATCACACTTACAGAGAGAGAGCATCTGTGCCTCCCTCAGATATTTAATATCTTTTTTTTTCTAGGTTGTTTACCCCCATAGCACACCTGAAGAGCATGAGGCATGTCCATATTTCAGCCATGCTTACAGTCTGGCATCTCAACACAAAACACTTTATTCAGCATTGTAAGCTAATATGTCTAAAACCTGAAATGGTTGACATGTTTTCTGGGCTTACAGTAAACCAGAGCAAAAGAATGACCTTTCACTTCTCTCCCTCTTTTCAGAGTGAGAGATTGCATCTATCCATGGCCACACTAACCTAATGCTTATCTGGACTGTTATCCAAAGCATGTCCACATGTTCTGTTCTGCTGACTTTATTATGGCAACAAAAATGTTGCCAAAGCACACAGCAAGGGGATTAAACCTCAACCAGATCTGATAGCATGTAGCTGCCAGACCCCTTGGCTCAGCAGGAATCATGGAACAGCACAGACTCCTCTAAGACATATGGGAAATATTTAAAAAAAAAAATCTTTCCATTTTCAACCATTTGTGCTAACCATAAAATGCTTAAAACATGAGAAAGTGAAAGCCAAAAGAGACGTTTGGAAGCAATGCATAAGACCAGCCCTGTGGGTTTTTATCCATCTTTGCCCATGACAGTGCAGACTCCGTTGTCCTTTAGTGCCAAACAAATGTGTGGGTACTTCTCCTAAGACACATCCCACGGCAAGTGTACACAGAAAAGGCTGTGGGAAAGTGTGCACATGTGGAGGAGTGGGTGTGCTGCAGAAGTCACAGATTGAGAGTTAAAGCACACCTTCTTTGCTAGAGAAATTAATGTCCTCTTTCAACATTATCCATTGCTGTGCACCAGTGATCCAAGCCTTTTTTAATTTTTAAGGTAAACTTCATTTTGCCATTAACACTTCTATATTTTAAATTAGGAATGGTTTTGAAGCCACTCCTGAGAAATATTCTTAATAGAAGAGATGAGGAAAATCACTAGAAAAGGAACCCCCATCTTTCATATGCTTTTTATTTATCTTTGGTTTTTTTTCCCTCAATCTTCTGACTCTAAAAAGCCTCATTACACACTTCATTAGTAGCTTTCTGAGGCCCTATAGTGTAGTAGCATCTATTCAGAATCTCTGAGGGGTGAAATTGGAGATTTACTGAGGAGAGTTTGAGGGCTAATTAGGAAGCCTTATCAACTAATAATGTAATCAGAGGGCCACTGGCAAGGTGATAGTCTTCTCTGCTGCAGTCAATAAGATCTGGGTTAGATTAGGCTGCAGGGTTAAGAGGGAATGCTGATGAAGGGCAGACAGCCATCTGGCTACCTACGAAACTTCTTTTGTGGGGTCAGAAGAAATCCTCATCTTTTCTTCCTTTGCAGAATAATAGCAAATGCTCTTAAGCAGTGTTAGGCATCTTGTTCTCTGAAAAGTAGCGTAGTGTGAAACACAGGAAGTCACTGAGCCCAGATCTCCTGCCTCATTTTAATAAATACCAGCTTTCTGTTGTAGGGCTGAAATATATTACCCTGGATTAGGGATGGAAGGGGAATCCTAAGGCTCTAAACAAAGTCCAGAGTCTTTTCAGGAATAAAGCAAGCTTTTCTCAGAAAAATGCAATTACAGGATGGATTGTGGTGAAAATGTAGTAATAGTCAGGTCAATATAACAAGCACAAATAGTGACATCCAAGGGAAAATATGCTTCTGATTTTTTGTGCATATTTGTTCAACAAATATGTTAGTTTTACTTTTCATTTGAAAAGGATCAAAAGCTGATTTTCTCATTTGTTTAGTTTTCAATAAAAACTAAATAGGACTACAAAGGATGTGTACAGAAACACTTCTTCAGGCAAGGATTTTAAAATTAAGATGCTTTTGGTTAAAAAAATAGTAATTTCATACATATACATATATATACACATGCATATATATGTGTATGTATATATACATATATTCACTTTTCTCAATTCTACTCAATTGCTTCTGCAGAAATTACATAGTCTCATTAATATCTTCAACTTCAGCATGAAGGTCACTTATTTTCTTTAGATCTACTGTTTTTAATGACTTACATGTTTGTTTAAATTAGGCTCATGTCCAGATGCTTTAATGAGTCCTGAAAGCCTGTAGTCTACACTTGTTCTACCCAGTTAGGACTTTTTGCATATGTACAGGTATGTGCACCAAAACGAAAAAGGAAAAAAAAAAGCGAGATAGCTTCCTGAAGAAATTAATGAATATTTCAATTCCACAAATGGATTTAGGAACATACATCTAATATTTGAGTTCTGCTTAGATCCACAGACCCATTTGCTGAGCTGCTACATGATGCTTTAAATGCCCTTTAAGGTTTTGCCATAGCATCTGCCTGAATTTTGTTGATGCTGACCAGCTTGTTGCCTGCTTGCTAGGGAAAGCTCAAAATATTATATTGGAACAAGACTTTTAGGATTAGCTGTAGATTAGCTATATGTGTAAATCTGTCACCTTTTAGAAAGTTTAGATTTTAGATTTCTCATATTGTACTTTTTTATTACATGCACATTTTGAGTGATTTGGAATACAGGCTTGGTTGAGCCTAAATCCTCTCTATCTTTGCAAGGAGTTATCAAACCACCAGACTGTTTAATGATTCTGATGACTTCTTCTCATTCTCTTCTGGTTCATGTTGTACCAAATCCCTAAACACTTACTGACAGTCGGAGTTCTCTCCTACCAGTGATTAGTAGGCATTTCATACGGATAGAAACAGCAGCCTCCACCTCTTTCCTAGCATATTCCTGTAATAAATCAGATGTTCGATATTTTTCAGGCACACTTTTTAAAAAGGTATGGGTCAATGATGAATTATCTAGGCATCTAAATAATTTCATTTGGCCCAAATTCTCATATCTACCGGTGATCAAACAGAAGCTTTAGACTGGCAAATAAAAGGAATTCTTTGCTACAGATAAATTTATGAATTTGATGTGCACTTTCAGTTTTCCAAAGAGCCAGACTAAATGTGCTATTCAAAAGGGAGAATCAGACTTAATGTCTACACTCTGAGTTCTCCAAAGGGCTGCATGCAGGCACATCTGGGCCTCTTTGCAGAGCTCTATTGACTCCAGCAGGGCTCCATGGAGATACAGTGTGACTCGCAGCTGCTGTACAATGGCACTGCTGGCTAAGCTTAATCATTAGATTCTGGTCGATGAGTTATTTCATGTATCTAGAAAGACATAGTTAAGATAGATCCAGATAGAGAAATGAATATCCATTGAAATGCAAATCTCTCAATAAAATAGGTTTTGATAACTGCCGCTACTTTGGTAATTCTAATGCACCTCCCTTTTAGGGACCCAAGATGAATTCTTTTACCAGTTTTACCTTTTTGTCCCAGAAAGATAGTTCTGAATTGCATACACTGATTTGAACAGAAGTGATTGTACTTTGTTTACTGTTCCCATTCATGCTCACATTTTTGCACAAATGCAGGCATGATCATGAAAATAAAAAGGTATGATTTTAGAATATGGCAATTCCAAAAATGAATTTGATGGAACATGGACTTTCTTTATATTGGATGCTCCCTGAATAAACCTGATAAACCCATTCAGAGTCAGAAGGTGACCTTCTTGCTACAACTTTTAGAGGCCTCAGAAGATGTTAATTCACTCTTGGTGCCTTCCTGACCCAGAGTGCACTGGTGGTTGAAAATTTGGCAGAGAAGAGGTACTCTGAGGAGTGATCACTATTTTGAATGTGAGTAGATCAAGGAATGACCTTGGCAAGGGTATTGCTGGCATCACAATCATACTGTTTTAAACAATGATATTAGGTTTATGACAAAGTATGTCATGTCAAGCACTTATTAGAAAATGCAGACAGTAAAAAAAAAAAAAAAAAAAAAAAACCAGTGTGACTGAGAGATCTCTTTCTCAGGAGTTATCCATTATCTCCCTGGGGTTGTCTTGGCTGTCAGGTATTGCTGCTCAGTACTGTGTGTTGTAAATCTAGCTCACAGCAATACTCATCATGCAGCAGTCCCAAGAGATTTCAGAAAACAAGCCACAAACCATCCTGGGTGTTCATCAGCATCTGATCTCAGTGATGATAAAGGATGGGCCAAGTGCTGCACAAAGTGATAGGTTTTGACTGAATGGTGTGAGGTGCTGTGGCACACATCACAGTGGGAATGCCCCAAATTCCCCAGTGCCATATTTGAAGTCACCATACTATTTCAGACACTATCCATGGTCCCATAAACTTTTCAAAAGTTATATAAAACAATGGAATTCAGGGGGAAAAACAAAATAATGTTAGCTCTCTCTTATTTATAAAGTATCTTACTCCTTTAACAAATACATCATTAATATAAAAGGAAATAGAAGATTAAATATTAAATTGCTAAAGATGAGGAAATAAGAATCTTTCTGTTATACTTAGTTAATGCCCTTTCCTTATCATTAGTTAATGTGTTATTACAGCTATTGGGTTAGCTGGCATTATTATTCCTTTAATTAAAACATGTTCCGAAGAGCTCTCTGATTTTCCTAGTCTTTTGCTAGAAAGCCCAAAGTTGGGAAAAGATAAGGAGATGTAGACATCCTTTTCCACCTCCTGAAATCTCTTCACAAACCTCATGTAGTGCTTTTTGATTGCAGTACAAGAAAACTTAAATTTCTTTCTACATTTTTGATTTATATCCTGTTAAGGATGACTACAAGACAAGGAAAAGCACAAATTTAAATTGGGGGTTTGGACTCAAAAGAATTTTAAAAGTCATCCTTTTTGTGTCTTTGGGTTTAGGGTTTTTTAGCACATCTTGTTGCTTGTTGTATGTATGGTTAAAGTAACAGGTGTTTTCCTGCAATTATTTTCCCTCATTCTGCTCTTAAATTTTACTCTTGACAGAGTGTGGGCAAGAACAGTTAGTGTGCACAAGAAGTCAAACAGGTTTTGGGTTAGTGATAGCCTCCTAAGTGAGGGGGTTACATGGCTGTAGCAGGTTGAGCAGCACTTGGACAACAAATAGAGGTATTAGAGGTAGTTTTGAAGTCCGCAGAGAACAGAAGGATAAATGGCCCAATGCTGACTTCTGGGGGCTGTTTTAGAAGATCTTGAACAGGAAACTGTGAGCTGGCACTTAGAGAGGGAGAAGTAAGAATTAGGATCTGGGTGGGTCAAGAATGAAAAGGAGCTGTCCTTAGAGGTTCTGGTAAATGTGAGTTCTGAGCCTGGAGAAAAAGGGCAGCTTTCAAGTAGGAGCATGAGGACCTGTGAGGTTTGGATGCAGAAGCCTTAGCTTTTGCAACTTAGAGAAATGCAAGAAAATGGAGACCTTAATGCAAGACTCTTAGGAACTGCTTTTGGACTACTGGCTCTTCCCTTATTCTTGATCTATTTTTTGTTGGAATATGCAGCCTAACCTCACTGCCATTCACTCTGTGCCAGGGTGACAGGCTATCCCAGATATGCTATCAGGCATGCTATCAATTATGTTGTCCCAGATAAGCATGTCATGCTATAGCTCACTTGATCTGGTTATAATACAGTATTTTGTCCTCTCTGAACACACTCAGGCAATCTGCTGAGTGCTGAATGTACTGTTGCAAATTTAGCTATCTTCACGGGGAATCCTTCAATTTTAGAGTAGAGGTTCTCAACAGATGCAAGGTCATTACATGGAAGTGACTTTTTCCTCAAAAATTCTTTAGGCTTTGAGCCTTTCTTTCAGCTAAGATATTTCTCATTAAATTTAAGAACTCTGCCTGGCTCCCATGAACTCCTTCTGAAGCCAATGGAAAATGGGGGCAGAAAAGCTTTTAAAGGACATCTCTTCCTAAAACCTAGTCTATTCAGAAAAGCAAGGGGAAGAAAGCAGACATACTAATTTAATTTTGTCCTATTTGTCTCACCCTATTCCTCCTTTCCCATAGTACTGATTTTTAGATCTACTTCTTTGATGTTACTGTGTATATTTGTTTAATGGTCCTGGAAATGATCTGTTACAACATCTCATTTGCACATGCTTGTCTTACCTTTCTGCAGTGATCAGCTGAGATAAAAGATCATCTATGCTGCTAGAGAACATAAAAGAAAATAATTTTCTTTTTGCAAAGAATTTTTTGATGTTTTGGAAATGAAGGTCAAGAATTTTGTTCCTAAGCTTATAGATAGAGTGAGTGAATGTCATTAAAAAGTCAGCGTTTACTAAGGCCAGATGTTGATTGTGTTTTCTAGCATTGTTGCCAAGCATGAGCCTTCCTTGAGCAATAGATAATAACATTTGAGACCAACTTCCCCATGTAACTCTGGTATTTCACTTCTGGATCATGTTTATAGCAAGGTCATAATTTTCATCACGCATCGATACATTTATCCCAGAGGATAACTTTGAGATTATATCTTAAAAATAAAAACTAATAATTTTTATTTATCAGGAAAATTTCGGAGTGTTAATCAAATGAGTGTAAAATTGCTTTTACAGCCTTTTATAGCTTTTATATGTAACATTTCTTTTACTTTGGTACAGTTCCATGGATAAATTAATCCCCTCTGATAAATGAAAAATTATTTAACTATCAGGTAATATCCAAATTCATTCATCAAACTCAGCTGCTTAGAAGTGCTATGGAATTCTGGGCTTCTTTCCGTAGGAAATTATTGCTGTTAAAATTGTTGATGGTATTTAATGATAGCAATACCTAAGAAGGAACCAGAATGTGATTAATTAAATAGTAGGTTGTTAAGCATTATTTAGCAAAGAGGACAGCTATTAGAATGAGGTTTAAATTAATTAATTTTAAGTATTTCATACAGTAATTTCTACTTTAATTCTTTTTTTTTCTCTCTTTTCTTAATGTGGCCCATGTTTTAATGAAATCTCAAACATCTCTTTAACAAGCTGTTTATCAACTCAGAATCTAGGTTTTGCCACCTGATGATGACAAGCAGAATGCCCAGGAGGGAGTTATTTGTTTTGAAAAACACTAACACAGCAGCATCAAAGAGATTATTGACAATACCCGACAGATTAAAAGTCTCTTTGCCTTGTGAGACCCCACCTGGAGCAGTATGTCCAGTCAGGAGTCCTCAGCACAAGAAAGATGTGGACCCCTTAGATCAGGTCCACAGGAGGCCACAAGATGGTCAGAGGGCTGGAGCACCTCTCCTGTGAAGACAGGCTGAGAGATATGGGGATGTTCAGCCTGGAGAAGAGAAGACACTCTCGCAAACTTCCAAACTTCTTTCAACTTGCAAACTAAATGAGGCTTTTAAGGAAGAGAGTGACTTTTAACTTGGGCAGGTAGTGATAGGACAAGGAGTGATTAGTTTTGAACTGAAGAGATTTAGGTTAAATCTTAGGAAGAAATTCTTGACTGTGGGGGTGGCTAGGCACTGGCACAGGTTGCCCAGGAGAAGGAGGGATGCCCCATCCCTGGATGTGTTCAGGGCCAGGTTGGATGGGGCTTCAAGAAATGTGGTCTAGTGGGAGATGTCCTTGCACTTGGAAGGGGGTTGGAACCACATGATCTTTAAGGTCCCTTCCAACACAAGCCATTCTGTGATTCCATGAGTAAGTAAAGCATATGCAAAAATCAGAATGACACAGAGCAGCTGTCAGTCATCCGCCTGTCTATAGAGGAAAGGAAGCTTAGTTACATCCAGAAACTAAATGTGGATAGTGAGGCTTTACACCACTTCACCTAATCTATTATATTTGTCTTCACACCTATGGGAACAAAAAAATGCTCTTGTTTTTATCATCTAGAACCAAATTAGACCCACTATCAGACTGTTATCTTAATCATAGAATCATTTTGACTGTAATGACTTAATTAACCTCTGAGCACATACCTGCAATAATCTCATACATTTTCATTTTGGTTTAGCAGTTATAGCATAGTTTCTGCATAGTTTATCTCTGGCATGAGGTTACAGAGACATTCCATAGAAGGAACTGAATAGACAGGAAGAAATGAATTGTTTTTTTCTCCAGGGAAATTTCTTAGGATTTTGAGAGAATGCCTGCCTTGAACAAAGATGAAAACAAAATAAATCCTTTTTTTTGCTTCACCTGCTCTGTTACTCTTCTTTGGATACGCTCCAGCAAATTTATTAGGAAAAATTTCTTCATTGAAATGATTATCAGGCATTGGACCAGGCTACCCAGAGAAATGGCTGAGTCACCATCCCTGGGACTATTTAAAGGACACGTAGATGTGGTACTTAGGGACATGGTTTAGCAGTGGACTTGGCAGTGTTCAGTTAACAATTGGATTCAATTATCTCAGGGGCCTTTTCCAAAGTAAATGATTCTGTGAGTCTAAGGCAGATGCACCAAGAAAGCAAGGCTATGTCTCTGTTGACCCTGAGATGGGATAACACATGGAAATGTCTGAGAACAGACCTCCCAAGCATAAGGGTCTCTAAGTCCCATCTGCTCTTGCAGCTGGTAGTGTGAGGGAATACTGGATTGTCATACATCAGACATCAAAGGACATGGTCACACGGGGAGATGGATCTCAGTACTCTGCTTTTCTAGGCAACGCCATGATAAAATGTTTGAGATTTCTCCCAGAGTGCTCCTCAGGGAATGCATCCAAACTCAGGTCGTGTCTACTCCACAAGGAAGGCTGCGTTCTTCCTCAAGCACCAGCCTAAGGTTGTGCTCAGTGTTTGATAAATGTGGTCTGAGAAACAAAACCCTGGTTTGTGCTTTGTCTTGTGGCAGCAGTTGAACCTGTGGCTTTTTCACTCGCTGAGTGGTCTGGTTCTTCCAGAGAGGAAACTTCACCCTTCACAGGGAAATTTCCAACAGCCTAGGCACAAGTCACAGACACTGCTGGACTGACCAACTCTGCCAGCTCAGCATGAAGTAACTGTATGGCCAATATTAGACATTCAACTGGCACAAATCTACTTTCTCAGAAACTGTTTTTGTTCAAGCTACCTTTAAGGAATAAATATAAAAGCTGTCTATTTACCACATGAAACCAAATATCATTTGGGACATTAATTCATTTCTGCACTGATGCGCAGAGGAAAGTTCTAAAATCTGATTTACAGGCCTTCTGAGAACTCTGATGTACCAGAGTTTAATTTTTTGTATTCAAGGCAAAGTACAGAATTTTTCTCAAGTTTATTTATTTTCCTGGAATGTTAATCAATACATTTAAAACAAAACATGAAGACTAGCATACTCTTGGTGTGAAAGCATACTGAAGAGGGCTCAGTGTGGTGTTACAGTCCCAGTCCATGCAAAATGGGAAACATGTTGTAATAAAACAATTTCTAGAGCTTCATGCAGTTGCTCTGAACACCTTATTAATTTAGTTTTTGAGCTGAACATGGGATATTTTAATCTTTTGTAAAACTGTATCAATTCTTTGAAGATAAAAGGGCCCTTGATGCCTAAAACCCTGATGAAAACCAGATTACAAGTACCAGATTTTATCTATGAAGAAAGATTTTTAGTTACTTTGGTTTGTGCTTTAGCTCTGTTTTTTGTTCCTGTTGACCTATACATTGTCTTTTAATAAAGTTCAACATTAATAGCCAGGAGGATTGATGATGTTTAAACAGAGCAAAGACTTAAAATTTCATACCATCTAGGTAGCAGAGCCATAGACAGATTCTCTGCTTGTGCTAAAATGTTTGACTACAGCAGATCTATGATGCTTTATAAAGAGTAAGGTCTGAATCCAGGGGAGTGGGTTTGTGTTTCTCATACAAATTACTGTCTTTAGTGTCATAATTGATTCCATCTGTAGTTTTACACCCTTTCCTTTTTTTCTTCCTCTTTCCTTTGTAGTCAGAGCTACCTTCAAACTGCAAGTGACGTGCCTGGGGGTCACAACCTGGATCCCTCTGCAAACTACAATTCCCCAAAGTTTCGCTCAAGGAATCAGAGCTATATGAGAGCAGTGAGCACGCTCAGTCAGGCCAGCTGTGTTAGTCAGGTGGGAAATTCTTGTTATAATTTTTTTTATAGGTTAACTGCAGATATGAGAGTTGTAACTAGTGGATGATTTTAGGTTTTTTGCATTTTTTAAATTAATATCAAACTCAGGATGTGAATTGTGAAAGTAATTCAGTTCTAGGGAATGTAATGCAAAATTTCAAGAAAAATACTGAATGCTAGAGGCAAAGAGACACTATCAAACATGATATTTTCCATTTAATTTTCATTAAAGTATAAATACTGGTGTTTTTCTTTTCAATCCGTATTAATAATATAAACATTAAGAAGATTCAGGCTGAGCATGAGGAGTACACTACTACAATAATCATCATCTGAAAATACCTGCTCTGATTTCAGTAAATATGGGTTGCCAGATTAAGATATAGATTGAAAAAAATTATGCTCCAAAGGAGCAGTGATTCATCCTAAATCAAATCCCTCACTCTTCTTGGGTGAAAGAATAAGTCCCATCAACTATTTTATGTATGGGGACTCCTGAAAAGGTACAGTTTTCCACCCTTCCAGTTTCATGTCTGTTAGTCAGTACTAGCTCGTGGTAAAGTGAGGTCTGAATCACACCTGAAGTGCAATAAGCCATAAGAATTACATGCATGTTCTATTTAGCAGAGGACTTTACATAAAATTCTCAATGTTTCTAATATTTATTGGTCCTGACTTTTCTTTCCTGCATTGTTTCACGACAGATGGGCCCTGCCCTCTTCTCAGACATGGTGCTAAATATTTCTTTGACCAATTAGTGAGCCACCTAAGGGTGTACATACACAATGGTTATGCTAAAAGAGAAATCTTTTTAAAACAATTTCATATTCATTTGTATTCAATTTGTATTGTGTGGCTGGTTCAGCCCGGATTCAACTCATCTAACTTGAGGCTTTTAACTGAGGCAACATCTAAAGCTTCCTCTGTAGTTAATGGAGCAAAAGAGTTTCTGCCAGGACAGTGCACATCCGATGGGCAGAGAGACCTCTGGAAATGCTTGTCAGTCTCCACCCCATTAGAGAGCTGGGTGGGGCTAGTCACCTGACTAACGCCCTTCAGTCAAATTCCTTAATTTATGTGAGGTAATTCTAAATATAATCTTATGTAGTACACATTAGAATCAGAAATAGTCAGTCGTTTTCCAAACCTTTCACTATTTTTTCACAGCTCCCTTGTGAAAACTATTCCCATCATTCTGATGCCTTGGTTTTTATTACACTGGTTTGGTTATTTCGTCTTTTTATTATACTCTGCTTTTGAGAAAGTTTCATGTGTATTAAATCCTGCCTTCTAAGCAAATGCTGTCAGCTGCCACCTAACAGTGTTCTCACATAGAACTAGTCTAACATCTGCCTCTTTGCCCACGTCTGTGCACAGAGATGCTCACTGAGCTGTCCATGATGATTAATTGGTTTCAGTAGTGGTTAAAATTCTTCATTTCAATGTGCATTACCTGGAAGGTGTCCACAATAGATTTCATTTGCAGGTAGACTGTTCAGTTGGCCAGATTAACTAAACCTGCTGGATATAGTTCCTTGCTTTTTCAGTGTTCACTAATCTATGCAACTTTGTGTTAGCCACACACTTCCTACCTCACAGTCCAGGTGTTTCCAGACTATTAATAAATGCATTTAATAGATATTCCCCAAAATGAATATATTAAAATATCAAGTTCTGAACATTTGCTGTTTCCTACTTTTTTTTCCATGACACCATCCTCCTCTTGTTCCATCTACATAATAGCAGCTTGTATAATTTGTGGTATTTTTATGCCTTTTTGTTGTGAGATCCTTCCTTTTTCACATCTGACAAAGGGTAGACTCAAGAGGAATGCTGAATTCTATGGTTTATATTTTTAATTTAAGTTTGAAAACTTTTAATTTTTTATTGTCAATAACCTTAGTTTGAAAGAAATGGCTAAGACTTACAGACTTTATGGACTAAATTAACATATATTTCCTGATCAACTATATTGTGAAATAGTTCAGAGTACGATATTTTTTTTATCTCTTTGAGATTACATTCTTTACTTAACTTTATTAAAAGCAAATTTTTTGAAGCGCAGTTTAATTCTTCTCAGAAGATTTTTAGTAGCCAAAATGTCTTACACAAAATTGAAATCATCAGAACTTCTCTATAAAATTTCCATTTACTTAACCAAAACCCTAAAACATTTGAAACATTTGATGGGACTCCCTTTCTATAATGAATAAAGCACTAGGAGCACTTAGCAACTGTATAGGAAAATTAATATCAACTGGATGTGCCATTTAGTGATGCCATAAATTTAACTTGTAAAATTATTCATACTGATTCTGATTTCTAGCACTCACTCTTTTTGAAAAAATATATTTTCAGAACGTTGTGCAATTATCTATCCAGTGTTAACTTCCTATCTGATTCTGGATAAATATAATGTTGAATTATTCAGGTACATTTAAAGGTAGTTAGGGCTGCCTTCAGTGAACCTCTGAAAAATGCTGCAGGTAGAATTAAGGCACTAATCTTCAAACCAGCAACATATAGTTACGTACCGAGAGGTTCCCCAGGCCTGGCCGCTCTGCCTAAGCCCTGTTTATCATGAAAATTGCCTCTAAGAAAGGCACAGTGTTGCATCGTGCCCAACCTGCAAGGCAGAGCTAGCAGGTAGGTGCTGGGTCCTGCCCAAGCACTGCAGAGAGCTGGAGGCTGCTGCTGAAATGCCCCAAGGAGACAACCTGAGGGTCCAGGAGGCACAGCTGGGCTGCTCTGCCAGGCAGGGTTCCACACCTGCTGGTAGAACGATCAGATTTATACAATGCTGCTGAGGAAAAGGTTCTTCCATGGCAGTGAATGGCTAACCCAGTTAACCAGAGAGTGAGTTTGGCTTGGGTCCCTTCTCAACTGTGCCAGAGGATATTAAATGCAACATCAGTGTATGGCATGTGTGATGCATTTAACATAGACATGTAAACAGCTGTGTAAGTTAAACAATGTAAATGTGATCAGAAGGGATTACTACATTTTAACTATTTGCTAAAACAGTTCTTCATCAATGTACAGGTGTCCATTTGAGATGTTGAGGCCGTGATGATCACAAAAAAGCAAGTCAAAAATCAAATGCATTGTTGTTGTTTATTCAGATGAGTGAAGCAGAGGTTAATGGACAATTTGAATCGGTGTGTGAATCAGTGTTTAGTGAAGTTGAAGCTCAGGCAATGGATGCCCTTGACCTCCCTGGATGTTTCCGAACAAGAAGCCACAGTTACTTGCGTGCCATTCAGGCAGGCTATTCCCAAGATGATGAATGTATACCTGCGCTGACATCTTCCAATATCACCTCAACCATCAGGTCAACCACAGGTAAGCAAGTGTCCACTGACCCTTCCATTGCTCTGCATGTAAAAACATATCAGCTTCTTTTCTTAAAGGATGTTTGACACTAGAAACATTTTCCCTGTGTAGAGACGATGTTCGATACCGGCATTCTTATGTTGGTAATACTGTACTGTTGTGGCTACATTTTGGAATAAGCTCCTTCTGGGAAGAATCCTGCATGTATAATGTAATGGACCTGGATTTTTGACCTCCATTTCACATACATACAGTTATCTAGGTGCAAATATAAAAATGCAAGTGCAAAGAGTGTCATTTCAATATTGTTAGACAACTATGTGGTTTATCTATCAAGTAATTGATCTTCTAAATTAGATTAGTTGTACTAATTTTAATTTAAGTTGTTAAAGTTCCAAAAAAAAAAAAAAAAGAGAAGATTAAAAGTATTTGGTCTAAATACTAGAAGGCAGTTAATGTAAAAGGTAATTAATTACTTTTAGGGAAGGTGTAACCAATTGTATCAGTGCGCTGAATTGTAAAGGTTTTGGCAAGCTTCACACATCTGCTATTACTCATCAGTAGCCATTAGGATTCATTGTTATAACACGAACTGTTAAGATCTTTTAACATTCTTCTGGCAACTTTCTTTTTTCTTGTTAGTTGCTTAGCAAAGACAATAGCTGTATCCATTTTAGAATTTTAGCGTGTATTGGTAAAAAAAAGATTGCGCAGGGACCCATTAAATAATTAAAATTAAATCTATAGGAAATATATACTCATTGTAAACTGATCCAAATTCACTTCTACGTTTCCAAATGTGTTAATGCCAGTTCCTAATTATGATAATGTCCTCGCCACATACTATTAAGATGTAGTGCAGGCTACTCATCTACAAAAGGTAAAAATGAGTTCAAAATGTATCATATAAAAATACTTTTTAAATTATTTGCCTGACACATCTGTTGTGTAACAGAACAGTAGGAGCTTAGAAAGGAAGTTGTGGTTGAATAACATACATTTGCATTCTAGAAGTAGCATAAAATGTTATTTTATCTTAAGCATAGTATTTTAATTGTTATATAAAACCTTGTGTAAAACTAGAAATTGTTGCTTACAGTGCGCCCTCTAGGGATGTTTCTGTCCTTTGATTAATAGAGATGCTATCATGATATAAAATGAAATCTTATTGCTACCCCAGAGACAAATTTTCATCTTTATCATATATTTCTGTGTGAGCGTTATGAAGACACCTTCCATGGCAAAAGACACAAATAGATGCTTATTTTGGAGTCTGACCCTGAGTATTGAATTGGGATATTTTTGGAATTACCTTGGTTTCCAAGTGGACTGATTTTCATCTAAGCTCTCCTGAGTTTATATCCTACATAAGCCCAAAATTCTCACTGAAAATAATTTATTTTATTTTCCTCAGAGTGACAAAGCTGAATAAAAGAATATTTTTGGGAAATCACAAGAGTAGGTAGTAAGTATGTTTGCATCACAGCGTTTTCATATCTATGGAAAATGTTTTGCATTAGTAGTCTGCTGGTTAAATACTGTGGTTTTGAAAATTTTAACCTTTATTTCACACATAACTTCTCCTTCATCTCAGTAATGATTTATCAGATAGATTTTCTTGCCCACAGTGTAATTCTTCTTCTTTGTTGTGGTGAGGTGATATTGACAATCTGGAGAAAAAAGATTATTTGAGGTGTTTTCCTGATCGAAAATTATTTCCAAGCCTATGGACTGTATACAGCTCTGAGTGTGATTCTGTAATTAAAATGTCATCTCTGTGCCACTGAGCAAGTTTGTCCTCAGCTTCTATATAAGGTAAATATGCAAATCAGAAATAATTATCTGATATACAAGAAGCCTAAGGATTATTGATTCACTTTTAAAGGAAATTTCAGTTGCCAAATAAGTTCCTGTTTTTAGAATCCTAGGTGTAATGCTTCCATTTTTCTCTCTTCAGCCCTGATCACTTTGGAGGGCAATGCTGCATTTCCTATCCTTACTATAATTTTTACAAAAAATCTTACTTCATCCCGTTGTGAACATTGTAAAAGAAGAAGCTGCCTGAAATGTGAAAATGCTGTCGGCAGATATTTGACATTCAAATAATTGTCAAAAAGGTCAGACTTTCACATCAGCTTTTAGTTCCAATTCAGTCTTTTGAATTCTTAGGAAAATTACATTAACTTCTTTTTTGCGTTTGATGTAACAAATTCTTTTTGGCAAAGAAACTAAAAGAATTTTTTGAAAATTAACAGTCATTTCAATTTAATTATTCCATTCAATTTTAGTCACATCGGTCATGACTGTCATAAAGCAATTGATTCATAACACACAAGCTTAGCTAAAAATTAATTATTGTAACTAAAAATGTAAACCTAAAATAAAATAGTAGTATTTGATCTATGAATTCAATTACAAAAGTATAAAATATATATTTATAGCACGCATTTTGCTAAAATATTCCTCGATGCATTAACAACTTTCAGGATGTTGCAGCAGTAATGAATATTATGTGGGGCATTATTAATGGAAGGATTTTCTAACAGATGGAAAGGAACTACCAGTATCACGCTCTTCTTAACTGCATACAACTTTACAGAGAAAGCCTAATGAAACATTGATGCTACAGAACACATAAATTCTGCACAGATCCATGTTTAATTATTTGTGGAACCAGTCTTCTCCACCTCTGAAGGAGGTTGTGACAAGGCCTATGGAACTCCCTGTTGCCCCAGGTGTAAATGAATGAGACAAGTGACAGCACAAAGGAGGCAGCCAGCATTGCTGGCCCATGGTAAGCTAGACCTGGCCTCTGTGTGACCCCTGCTGAGACTCTTATTTCATAAAGGCTAGGGAATCTCTAGCCATCACTTCATTCTGTGAGGGGATAATGAACCCAGTAAAAGATACTTGATGTTAAAAGCCCTGAATGGCAGCATATGCTTTCTGTCTCTGAACCGTATCCAGTCACAGCTGTCAGATGCACAGCTGAAAAAATACAGCTCCAGCTGCTACTGCCTCCCACCTCGTTCCTCCATCACAGACAACATGTAATTTCCTGAATGGGAAGTCACTGAGTGCAGTAGTCATCCTAAGTGCTACTTACTTACAGCTCTGCTACTCCTGCAAGCAATGCTTCACTTTTCAGGAAGAGTTCATAAAAACTGGGTCACTTTTCCAGGTAGTACCAGCCCGGTTCCCTGTTGTCTAAGCACATCATCCCACTGTCAGCTCAGCAGACTCCTTGCCGGTGACACCCCGAGCATGTGGCACAGCGCTGTGGGAAGCACAGGAGGAGCTGGGGCTGAGAGCCAGGGCTGTAGAGTCCTGCTGAGGAATGGAGGGCAGTAGGTCAGGAGCAGAGCCCCAGTAACACCTTATCCCACCTGCCACACCTGGCTTCTCTTACTGAAAAGTAGTTCAGATGCTGTGGTATACAACACTAGACTGTACTATGAAAACATAACCAACAAGGACACCTAGAAGATATTAATCACTCCCTCCCTTGTTTCCCCTTTGTCTGAGAAGGTCAAATTATTTTTGTTATAAGTTCTGTATGTAGAGAGAGTCCTCTATATTAATCACTCTGTATATTATAGACTATTTCAGGATGTGTTCTCATAGCTTGGTTTTACTGTGAATGCAGAGACACTGAATTGCAGGGGTAAGGGAGGCAGCAGTTAGGATGGTCTCTTGTGAAGTGGAAGAACATGATAAAATCCATTTCCTGAGAGAGAGAGAAAGTAACTTGGTATTTGCACTTCTCGCCAACTTCAACATCAGCCTATCATCTGTTCAGATGTGGGGCCACACATGTTTTCTCCTGATGACATTATATACATTGTATAAAACACTTTCATGTTTAGTGAAAGAAACACTTCCTCTATGGACCACTGCTCAGGATGTTTACTCATCAGGTGGAATATCTTCTCAGCGTATATTGCTTTTATATTCAAATTGAAACAGCTAACCAGAAATACTAAATATGTGACTCAATCAAATGTATGAAATCCTTCTATAGCAACAAGCATGGACTAAGTGGCCTCTGTTAAGTTCTTTGGTTTTTAGTCTGATGAATAAAAGAGAGGAATCATTTTCAGTTTCTTAAAACTACTTCACATGTTCCTCTAATCCAGTTTTTGGTGTACAACAGTATTTTTTTGACTGGATTAATGATATATGAATGGATTAATGATAAAAAATATCCACCTAGCTATGGACTTCAGCACAATGGAGGATTGGTCAGGGTACATAAAGGCATCCTGGATTTCTGTCCTATGTTAAATGTCAGTCCAAAGTACTTTCTCCCACTTCAGGGATTTCCTACTAATCTTGAAAGGAATTTATCATGATGCATTGCTGCATTTAGGGAATATAGTTACTAGCCTTAAGTTGCAAGTATATTGCATAAAATTTTTTATTTTTCTAGAAAATGTAGCAAAATGCAATCTGTTAGATTTTTCCAACCTTAATGATTCTCTCACTTGTGCATGTACCTCCTTTTTTCTGATTAATAGTACGTAGCTCAACTAAGGTCATGCTTGCTGAAGACTTCACTGAGGAAGATGAAAAGTAGGGAGCCGTCTTTGGTCTATTTTACTTTTCTTAGTCAGCTGCACTCTGTTTGGCAATAAGTAAGCTTCAGAGAATTCCACATTTACTGAACTATTCATCACTAATTCCAAAACCAATTAATTCTAACAAGGTCACTTTGGATGAGAGAGTTTTCAGTTAGAGCTCCTACAATTACTCAGGCTGCCTGAGGAATTGCAGGTTTTCCTTCCCCTGATTTCAAGCTATTTTCAGCTTTCCATTTTCAAATGAAGGGCTATGTAAGGTGAATTTTTACAGCCCATGTTTGATATCTAGCCACAAAACTCTCATAGTCAGTGAACTGATTGCACAATCATGTACTAACAAAAATAAATGGACAAGAATATGATATTTCACAGAGCAATTGTACTGTTCCATTGCATGGCTACCCCTTCAAACCTTAAAAGGATGGATTCACTGGTTGCTATCTGAACACTAATATCATTAGTTAATGTTTTGAGGTTTTGCTGGTTTGTCAGGTTTTTTTGCCACATATGAGGATACCAAAGGTAGGAAAAAGCCACGTCATACTGCATATAACACTCCTCCCATGAGAAAAACATAAGAGTGTCGGGACTGCTCAATTTGGAGAAGAGAAAGCTCAGAAGGAATTTTATAAATGTGTATAAATATAAAAATTGAGGAGAAAATGCTCCTCAGTTCTTAAAAAAAAATATTTATGAGCAACAGATGTATGATTTTCTTTCATTTCCTCAAGTATGAGATACTTCACCCAGGTGGCTGGTTGGATCTTCTTAATCTGATGCGCTATGGCTAGGAAAACCCAGCCAAATGGGGGAAAACTTATGCATGAAGTAATATCTCCACAATTTCTGTTCTCTCTATAGAAATAAATGCTCAGTCTGAGAGGTATCCATTGCTAAGTAATAGCTAGCAGTGGAATCCACAAAAGGCATGTTTAAAAACACAAAGCATTGAGTTCAAATAAGATAAAGAAGACTGTGTTCTCAATCATAATTTATTACGTTGACTTTCCTTAATTACTGTTAGAGCTCCATGGAATTATCTGACACTCTAACTCTCTGCAGGAAACACCATCTATCTCTGGGAGCATTTGGACATTCTGAGTTAATCCTTTGATGCTGTGCCAACTTATGTTCCTATACTGTGAGAATAAATCTTATCCTAACAAATTATGAGCCCAGTTCTACACTTGGATACACATCCATAATTTTCATTGCTCTGGGTGTATCTGGAGAGCATAATTAGTCTTTAATTTTTTTAAACATATTGAAGTTCTGCTGCTATGCTGACACTGCTTTTCAAGAGCAGCTCTACATGGCATAAATATCCCAGGAAGTCACTGGGATGAAGGTGACACAAACACTTTAGTTCAAGGAGCTCGACAGGATGGCCAAGGGGCTGTCACAACTGTTCACAACTCTGGGATTCCCGGGGATGGAGTAAGGCTGTGCTAATCAAGGCTGCCTGGCCTCTTCAAGCTGATGAGGCATGAAAGCATTTGGAGCAGTAGCCAGGAGCTTTTCATAATTTTCATTCTCACTGGTGCAGATTATCTTCAGAGTCAAAGATAAAAAATGAAGTCACTGCCTTCCATTTATGGTTAGTTTAGAAATGTGTAATGAGTGTTTCTCTCTTGCCCCTGCTGTTCTGTGCTTGAAAAAAAACTCCTCCATTACCCACTGGATTTGCCAGACAGCTGGTTCTTTTTTTTTATTAAAAAGGACACCTGTGTTACCTCCCCCGGCAGAATTTGGCTTCAAAGCTATTCCATTCACAGAGTTTTCTCAGCTATGTTTTCTTTATGGTATTATATGGCAAAAAAAAAAAAAAAAATTAAAATATAACATGCAAGGAAGGTGATTCACTGCTCGCTTTGAACCCTTCCTGACGTGGTAGAAGCTGACAGTGGCAGATGTGAATCTCAGCCCAGTTATTTACCCTGAGGTTGCCAGAGGGTTTTGTCTGTGCAGCTGAGGGAAGCACAAAGGGTGGGTGACACTGGAAGTTCATCATGCTTCCTTGGAGTGAAAAAGAAGAAAGGACCCTGCCTGTGCTTCTCCTCCTGGGTTCCTCTGTGAAAGAAAACAACCTCTAAGGAGTATTCTCAGGAGCTCTGCATGTATTCAGTCCTGGTTTTTTGTTGAAGGTATATATGTCAGGAGTCGTAATGATGGTATGTGCTCTGGAACTACATTCCCTGCCATGCTAGCTATACAAACATCATTTGATCCATTTCTGCATCAGGAAACTTATTCAGACTCAGATCTACCCTAGAAAGAAAACTGATAAACCTGATACTTAAAATGTACTGGAAAGATTTTTTTCCAGCGTATCAGAGGAAAAACAGACACTAAAATTGTTACCATTCCTAGGGCATAACCTGACAGAATTAGCCTTTGACCAGACAGGCAAGTTGAATTGTGTTGGGTTAGCCTCTGTTCTAGGTAGCCTTTCTGGGCATCATAGCCTCCAGGTCAAGCCAACTAACCACAGAGGATTTTGTGCAGGATCTAGAGGATCTAGTTGTCTAAGTTCCCATGACAACAAACTCTGATTAGTTCAAAGAGAAGTGACTGGTACCATTGGAGACATTTGAGACGATCCACACAGCACTTAGAAGAGAATTGCATTATTCTAGACAAGAAACTGTTGTTTAGGGAGGAAGGCTTCAGTACCTATGTTTTGGTGAGTTTGACTCAGACTGAACACAGTGTATGGATCCTATTGTGCGCCAACACAGAATCAACAAACCTCAACCTACACTGAGGTGTTTTATTGTCAACAAACAGCACTTTGATAGTTCCTGACAAAGTCTTTCTTGCTGTAAGGCCAAGGTTCCATCTCAGTATACAATCCATTAAAATATACTCACTGGAAACCACAAACACTGGAGCAATCCCAACAACACACTAGTACTCCTCAAGAGCAACTAGAGGACATCCAGGATCATGGAAGATACTTAATTTGAAGTGAGTAACCTATCACTTGGCTTTCTGAGAATGAGAACGGCATATCGAGGACACACCAATGAGCCATGAATTTTATATGCATTTCTTTACCTTTTGGGACATTCCTGTGTCCAGAAAAATACATGCATTTCCACTCTCTGTCTCTTTCCCCCAGTCAAAGCAATTATGCAAATTTCAGTCATAAAACTTTGTCTCATGTGATATATATATGTAAAATGTAGGTGTAAAAGGCAAATACCTTAATATCCAATAAAAGCCAATGGATAAATATGTCCTTTATAACTTATGAAAGAGTTATGAAAGATGTGGTCCTTTGGACATTCGCATTTCTCTCTGTTATCTATTAAAATAGTCTAAAATGATGGCATTGCATAGCTAGCATAACTTTCATTAATCTAAGGCAAAAGTTAAACCTATTCAAATTGCATTCAAGGATGAAAACTAAGGTTAAATTCAGTTCCCACTGAAAACAAGGATAACAGAGAGAACCATGCTCTGATTTACAAATCTGAGAGATTAAAATAGAGCAGCATCTTTTTCTGTACCTAAATACTTGGATCCTCCAAGTAGCCTTCTTAGTACTGGTTTTGACACTCATACTGACTCCATCATCTTCTTGGGTAAAATGGTTATTGGATTTGACAAAAAAGTGCACTCTGAGTCTGTGTCAAGACTTGTAATCTCTGTGGATTAAATTAATTGTTCAAAGGTATTAAATTGCATTTGTTTAAAATATTTAGTAATTACTTAAATTCTTTAATGTCAGATTATTATCATAATATAGTAATAAAATTGTGCAACATTTCCTTAATGATAAGTAAGCAAATTTTTTTCTCATTCTATTCATCTTAAAATTCCTTACTGTAAAATAAAAAAATTTAAAAGCTATACATAGTTACTGTAAGAAAGAGAATAGAAAATAGAAAATAACAAAACCAATTATAAGCCTACATAAATATTCATGAGGGGTTTAGGAGGCTGATGGAAATTAATTTGAGTGAGAAGGGTATGTGGGAGTTCAAGAAGAAATTCTACTGAAAAATATTTTCAATTTTTTATGTTATTTCAATGTGAAAAGAGGAGCACAAGAAGAGCAATTCTTAGTGTTTAGAACTTTTTTCTCTCTGTCTCTTACTGTGTTGATGATGTGACAAATGCAATCTGTGTTCCTGAAAAGCCGCACATACATTTTGAAAATGAAATATAGTTAAAGGAACATTTTTCCTTCCTGTAACTGAAAAGCTGAGATGCTGTTTTTTACTCCAACTTCAGTATTTTAGAGGCACATAGGAACTGTTTAGAAGAGCAGTACAGCTGTCAGCACTTCGCTGTGCCATCTACAGGATACTGGTTAGGCTGTAATTTCTTGCTAATTAACTGATCTAAAATAGAACCTTTTGTAACCAGTCCATCAGCAATCTATGATGTTTGTGTTGCTCACATCTCTTTTAATTTTAGCAAAGGCCTACAGTTTCTGATCTTGATGTCTTGTTTGATTTGCATTTCTGTTTTGAGACTAACATTAATTACACTGTCAAAACTTATTTATCATTTATGTAACATGGAGCTGCCTACAGACCTAAGTTTTCTCAATATGGCGGTAACATCTTGCACACTGAATTTCTTGATTATAGTAATTCCTTTTATACATTTCTTCTTCAGGGAGACTGTAATGGCTCCAGCTTTTTCCAAATTTAGTGGTCACATTTCCACTTAATTGTTAGTTTCCTGTACAAAATCAGATAGATGTACAGAACTGAAGCCTAAAAGGATCTACTATGAATATTGAGATTAACCTGTTGCACACATAGATTTATTTTCTTTTTCTTTTTTTTTTTTAAAAAAATACCTCATCCAGTAATTTTGCCTTACCCCAGTAAATTTTAATTGAGGTTATGTGCCATGCTAATGATTTCAGTAGTTTTTAAAAGTGCTGCACAGATTCTGTTTATCAGAGAGATGTCAAAGACAGATGCCACTTTAAAAAAAATATGGTTTTTATATGTAATTTGTTTGGCAGCAGTGTCTCAGTGATGTGCTATTTTGAAAAACTTTTTTAAAAAGTTGTACATAGGAAGTGCAATTCTTGTCTGTGTCAATAGTGTGTTAATATAATGGTCCAGATCCTTAGCTAGCATGAATTTGACAGATTACACTGACTTCAATATCAACTATTTCAATAGGGTTAACAGCATGGTCTAATCTAGTGCCTCAAACTGGTCATTTAACTTTAAAAAGTGCAGAAATACAGAAAATTTTATTTTCATTCCTGTCTGGAGTTACGAAGATACCTTGGGCAAGTAGGTAGTAGCTTCAGCAGAAAGGATTAAGGTGCAGGAAATTAGGTTTCAGTCATTAATACAGGCAAATTCCACTCACATTTGCTTTACCATCCAGCTCACAGGTGATGTGGAGCAGGGGAGATGAAGCTCCCACCTTTCCAATGAACACTGGTAACAAAAGACAGGATAGGTTATGTCTTGTGCAAACCAGAGTGTCACGGGAACGGAGCTTTTGGCTGGACTTATCCCTTTAGGTATTTCATAGCACCATAGAATCATCAAGGTTGGATAAGACATTCAAGGTCATCAAGTCCAAACTTTGACTGAAAACCACCATGTCAACTAAATTAAGTGCCAGGCCCACTTGTTTCTTAAACACTTCCAATAATGGTAACTGTCAAAATTAGATGTCCTAATTTGAGCTGGTTGTCCTTGAGTGTCTTTATGGCTGAGAGAGAAAAGCATAGGATGATTCATTTCCTGATAAAATAAGCATCTAAAGTGGGCAAGAATTGCCCCCAGAATTGCTTATTTTTCTCACAGTAATTCTAAAAGTGATTGGACAACTTAGACCTGGATGACTGGGTTTTTTCTTTGACTGATGTGAAGTGAGATGGATTCCCATGTATAGTTCCTAAAAACTTTCTTTAAGGTCTGATGTATTCACTGTTACTAAAAGACCCTACTTAAAATACTGGCACAGGATAAAAGCAACATATTGTCAACATGAGACTACCAATTAACATCAGATTTTAGTGTATAACAAATATCCAGGTTTACTTAATCACAAGACATGTGAAATGATCCAACAGGAAAAAAGGTTACAAAATTATAGATGCATACCACCCAGACAATGCTTTCAGGTATGTAGTTTAAATAAAGTGCAGCCTGTCATATAAACTGTGCTGATAAAAATAATCTGGTGTAAGCAGCCTTTAAACAAAAACCTAAAACCTCAAAAAAAATCACTGTGATATTTTTATACCATATATATATATATCTATATATATATCACAGTGATATATATCTCACTGTTTCTTAGTGTTTAATCTGAAAAGGAGGAAAGAAGGTCTTTTTACAGATACCCAAACTCAAGGCGGTCTCTCTACTGAGAAACCCTCTCTTCTCTTTACTGGCTAGGATTCATCATGGAGGCCTGAATGAGAGAAGGGAAGAAGCAGAAAGATAGGTTAACAAGCAAATTGTCTCTCTGATTATGTTAGAGAGAAATTTATTCAGAATTTAATTAAAATAATTAACTTAATTAAAACAAAAATTATCTCTTGAATTTCAATCACAGTATGACATTGGTAAGTTTTAATGACTACTTTTACAAGGTTTGAATATCCTTACAATCGAAAAAAACCACTCTCAACTACCTTAAAAATGGAGAAACTCTTGAATATGGAAAGCCCTCAGAAATTACAGGATCTTTCACCACCAGAGCAGCAAGCAAAGGAAAGGGCTGGAGAACCCTGCACTACATGTGACGTTTCCCTTGCCTGCCCTACACTCACATACAGACAATATTTCAATTTAAGTACGAGTGGGTGTGTTAGAGGAGCACTCTGAAGGACTTGATTTACATTCAGGTGCCTGATCAGGGTCAGGTAATGGAGCAAATCACTCTTTTTTTCTGTGCAGCCTGAGCGCATTTACTGCTCCAGCACTGAAAGGAGAAAGTAGAAACTCCAGCTATCAGTGTAGGTTTTGAGGAAGTCACTGAGGGCACACATTAAAAATGGCAAGGTTGGATCCAAACAGACTGATTTACTGATTTGCTTGAATCTAAACAGTCTGATTCAATCTTTTCCTCTTCATTCTAACATATCCATTTTTCTTAATTAAATACCAGAGGTTACCCATATTAAAATTAAACATTTTTAAATCTTTTAGGTATGACTGAAATTTAAAGGTATAACTGATTCATTTCAGAATTTGACTAACAAAAGCTGATTATTTTGTACAATTAAACTGGTCTGTTTGACACTATAGTCTCCTTTTAATGATGTTTGGAATCAGAGACTGGAGTAGATGGAAGTTGAAAAAAGACATATATAAAAAGATGTGTCCCAATACCCTCTCTTTTAAATGGGGACTTGTATTCTTATTTTTGACATTCATGCCTTGTTAGAAAAATCATCAAATAAGTAATTCTTTTTGTGAGAAATAAACTATTTTAGTGTCTGAGATTTTTTTTTTCTCAAAAGTCCCCTTTGATTTCTTAATGTTCTTTTAATGATCATCATTCTGTATTTTGAGAAGTAACTGTTAGGCATCCATATGTACATTTTTATTTTAGGAGTAACTCAGAATTTCTAATGAACATGATGGAGAACAGTGAAGAGATTTCAGGGCATTTCAGGGACAGTCATGTTAGCTGGGACTTTCAAAGCCTTTGGCTAAAACAGTACATACCAAAAGACTATTCCAAAAACTGAGAAGTCTTTTGATACAGATTAGATTTCTTGCCTTTTGTTCTGAGATGGTCTCTTTTTCCTTTTTGAAATAATTTCAGAGTTGGTTGGTGTTGACTTTCCCCACACAAAGCAGGAGATCTAGTGCCAGCCTGGGCATCTGCACAGTGTTTCTCCTGGAGCTGTGGTTCCTCAGAGGAGCCCTGCGTGCCTTCAGCAAGATGCCCCTGGGACCTCTGCCTCCAGGGCAGCTCCAAGCTCCCTGCAGAGTAATTATCCTCCTTCTGAATAAACCTCCTTACAAAACAGAAAATCCAGTTTACTCCTGCCACAACCATTTCCTTTAATTGATGGTGCTTTCATGTAAATTCATCATCCAGCTAACTTTGTGATCTCAGCCTAAATAATGTTATTTTGACTGAGTGCTTAATGGTTATATTGATTTGTAAAAACCCCTCAGGTGATTCTATCTTGCAAATGGACCAAAAGTGGTGATTTATTAAAAGGCTGGTTTTTGAAAGGTGTTCTGAATGTCACCCACAGCTGCTGCTATTTCATCAAACAGATCACATTTTTCCTACTGCCTTGTGTCTGTGAAGGTCTATGGCTAACCTAAAGTTATATCTAAATTGATTTATTTTAGTAATTTTATTTCGAGTATAAACTTTGTTGGCACTGAAATATGGGCAGAATAACTGACTTCCATGGCTGTATCAACAGTAACTTTTAGCGAGTTTAGACAAAAGCAGTGTAGATTAAGAGGGATATTCTACTTCCATCTATATCAGTTAAACTGTTGCTTATCAATTATCAGGAAATCCTCCTCGTATTTCTACTGTGTGTATCCCAACCACCAAATTGCCAGTTCTCCAGTGCTGGAATTGTCTTCCTGACTACTCTGCATACTGCTATTGTGCCCGATATTCTAGTTGTGACCAATGCTGCCTGGCTGGCATCATGCAGCACATAAAAAAAAATTAATCTGGTTTACAGAAGAGGTAATTTGTAGCCACCTCTGTGCCAAATTCAGCACTGGCTGGCAATCTTGTGTATGTGAGGGTCTGGCACTTAACATATCAATCCTTACAAAACTAATTTAACATTTTACCCTTTTTCCTGACTGGGTAAAAATTAATGCATGTTACTGACCTCAGTACCTTGTAAGGTGATGGAACAGTTTATACTGAGTGCCATCACATGGCACTTACAGGATGGCCAGGGTATCAGACCCAGCCAGCACGGGTTTAGGAAGGGGAGGTCATGTTTGACCAACCTCATCTCCTTTTATGACCAGGTGACCAGCCTGCTGGATGGAGGAAAGGCTGTGGATGTTGTGTACCTGGACTTCAGCAAGGCCTTTGACACTGGCTCCCACAGCACTCTCCTGGAGAAGCTGCAGCCCACGGCTTGGACAGGAGCACTCTTTGCTGGGTTAGGAACTGGCTGCATGGCCGGGCCCAGAGAGTGGTGGTGAACAGTGCTGCATCCAGCTGGGGCCACTCACCAGTGGTGTCCCTCAGGGATCTGTCCCTCAGGGGCCAGTCCTGTTCAATATTTTCATTGATGACATGGGGGAGAGTATTGAGTCTTTCATTAGCAAATTTGCAGATGACACTAAGCTAGAAGCATGTGTCAATCTATTGGAAGGTAGGAGAGCTCTGCACAGAGACCTAGAAGAGTCCAATAGGATGGGCAGAGTCCAATAGGATGAAGTTTAATAAGTCCAAGTGCTGAGTCCTGCATTTTGGCCACAATAACCCCCTGCAGCATTATAGGCTGGGGATGGTGTGGCTGGACAGTGCCTAGGCAGAAAGGGACCTGGGGGTACTGGTTGACAGCTGCCTGAACACAAGCCAGCAGTGTGCCCTGGTGGCCAAGGAGGCCAATGGCCCCTGGCCTGTATCAGGAACAATGTGGCCAGCAGGAGCAGGGAGGTCATTCTGCCCCTGTACTCAGCACTGGTGAGGGCACACCTCGAGTGCTGTGTCCAGCTCTGGCCCTCAGTTTGGGAAGGACGTTGAGACCCCTGAGTGCATCCAGAGCAGGCAACGAGGCTTATGAGGGGTTGCAACACAAACCCTGTGAGGAATGACTGAGGGAGCTGAGGGTGTTTATCCTGGAGAAAAGGAGACTCAGAGGTGACCTTATCACTCTCTACAACTTCCTGAAAGGTGGCTGTGCTCAGGTGGGGGTTGGTCTTTTTCTCCAGGCAGCAACTGACAGAACGAGGGGACACAGTCTCAAGCTGCGTCAAGGGAGAATTAGGTTGGATATTAGGAAAAGGTTTTTCATGGAAAGAGTGATAAAGTACTGGAATGGTCTGCCCGGGGAAGTGGTGGAGTCACCATCCCTGGATGTGTTTAAAAAAAGACTGGGTGTGGCACTTGGTGCCATGGTCTAGTTGAGGTGTTAAGGCATGGGTTGGACCCCATGATCTTGAAGGTCTCTTCCAACCTAGTCATTCTGTGAATTCTGTTATGCTGCATTGCTGCCTTCTCATTTTTCCTGAACAATTTATACCTAGTTTTCATCATTGTTTAATCTGGCTCGCTATGAAGCAGCACAGAACCATTTTATTTTCTCTCAATTTCTCTAACAATGCCCTTCCTTAAAGGATAATCCAGTGGAGCCAATTGCACCTATTTATGTCAAAGTGGGGCAACTACCTAAGCAGTTAATACTGTGATTCAAATAGGAGTCTGAAATACCCATTTGGTTTGAAATTGGAACAGGTTTTTTACCATTTTTGTAGTTTTTTTATTGATTATAATAAGCTAATAGAGGGAGACAGAATGTATGTTAGGAACTTTAAAAAATATTTTCCCACTTTATTAAATTAGGCAAAAAATAAATTCTGCTTTTTATATCAAGATAGCCTTTGAATACAAATGGAAAGAAAATTTTAGTTTCTTTTTCTAGTTTATTCACAAAAAGACATATTTTTGTCTTGTGCCATCTACTTTCTTTTTCTTTGCATTTCAATAGTTATAGATTTTGCAAACTGATTAACAGCATTTCAGAGGCCTCTTGCTTTTACTTTGCTTGAGCCTCATTGCTCAGCAGCAGGACTGGTGAGAGAAATATCAGGAATGTTCAGGATATGCACACTAAAACCACAAAAAATATTAAAGAAATTAGAAATCAGAAATCTTTGGTCAGTACCAGAAACAACAGAAGGTTATCCTGGATGGATGTTTTATGTGTCCAGACATGGAGTGAGTCTCCAGCACCTGCTTGAGTCTGCAATTTAAATGTCTGAAGCCATCCTGCACCAGCTCTGCCCACCTGGTGCTCTGCTCTTTCACACCCCTGCCTCATGCTGGATCTCATCTCCTGCTGTTCTGCTGCCTGTGATGCTCAGCTTGTCCACACTGAGGACAAGAATTCTCCATCCCAATCTTCTTATTCCCAGTTCAGTTTTCATCACCAGTGCCCTGTGGAGCTATGGGGCACTGTCCTCAGTCAGTACTCAGCACCCCAGGACTGCACACCCCAGCACCAACCCTCTCTGTGGGGCCAGCAAAATCCTCCACAGCTCTGGAATTTGCAGAATGGTGACTTAAAATGGGGAAGACACGAAGCAGTGCTGAGGACGTTTTATATGCTTGCTTTGGACTAGTAACTACTAAGGCAAATAAAATTTAGAAGGTAGAGAACGATGTAAAGGTGACAGGAGCCACTGTCCATCAGCATAAGCAGATGATAAATAAAAAGATCTTTCTCTATTAGGAGAAGGAAATGTTTCTTCCTATATATAATGTGTTGTATTTACAATTGCCAGGACCAAAAACTAGACATGATAGAAAGATGTTATTGTGGATAACAAGACTATTCCCAGATGCAATTATTAATGGAAACAATTCGCAAGTGACATAAAATTTCATGCTTCAGACCTTAAGGCAATACTTATTTATTAGAGATCTAAATCCAAGCATGAACAGTAAACCATGGATTACTGTGTTACTTTCTCCTTTAACAAGACCCTAATCTGTTGTGTAGTCGTCTCTTAAGTCAGCAACACATGCCAAGTTATCCCATTTACTTCAGGAGAACCACTTAAGTGATTAAAGCAAATAGAATTTGGTTGAAGATTTGACTCTCAAATGCATGTCTCTAGCCTCTTACTTGATTTTGTTAGTCTCCAATTAGTCCCAGATTTCTGTCTCTGAAACTATTATTCCAGATATGAACTGATTAACAGTGTAGAGATGGATTTTTTTATTCCCTGCTCAATATTTGATCTCTGGGACCATATAGGAATTAATTGAATTTCTTCCTGCCATATTTTACTGTACATATGTAGCCAGTTTCTCACAAACTTCCAGTCTACTGGAAGTTTCTTCTAGTTGTTGAACATGTGGCAGATTTTTAATTTCTGTTTAGTGTTCATGATCAAGTGCTTGCCAGAACACTGCAGTTACTCTAATACTTAGTGGCTTTAAATCATGTCACTCCACTGAAGTAATCAGACTTTTTAGAATAAAATATTCAATCCTAGGGGGAGAAATGAGGGGAGAGGGAGAAAAAAAGACAAGAAATTGTTTTGGTTTTGCCACAGGGAGAATTTTTCTTTTTTCAGAAATGTAAATGAAGATTAAGTCAGCTATGAAGGGTTGCAACAGCAGTTTAACATCTATATTCATTAGACAGAGAAGTGATCTGCTGCTCAAGTGGCAAGGATATACCTGCTTGTGATGTTTCATTATCACATTAACCATATGTTTCATTATTCACTGCTATTCTTTTACATGAAGACAGATGTAAAAAACAGTAAAGTAGTTATCACAGTGAAAACCTGTCCTATGTAACAGGTAACATTCACTTCCTGTGCTGGATATTGTTCACCCTATTTCACCCCATTGTCTCTATTTCTAATGTTTCCCAGCACGTTGATTACTTGCACCTCCATTTGCAGGGGGAAGGTGGGGGAGCAGCATTATGGCAACTCTTAGTGGAAACATTCCTCAGACCCGCCACTTGAGTTCATTAGACACTCCCCTAATTTCCAAGTTTACAGCCTCCTTCTGTGAACTTTCTGTACTCCCTAAAGCATCTGAAAAACATTGAGTTTTTTCTTTCTTCTTAATTGCTGGTTACAAAACTGACAGGAGATAAGACTGGTGATAGGACAACAAAATGGCACTTCAGAAAAAACACTCTCAGATTCTGAAGAGCATGTTTCATGTGTTTTATGTTGTTCACTCTGTTACAGCAATTTAGCTCAGAGCAAGGCTCTAAAATTTCTACCAGAATTGAGTGGCATAAATAGTAACTCAAAATGTTCTTTGAATGAAGGTTTGCTTTCCTAGCTCAGTCTTTCTCTCTTTTATGTATGATAACATTTTTATTTATGATTATCAAGAGTCAACATTTAAGAGTCACTTTCTCTAGGCTCACTGTTCACAGAGGCTAGCCTGGTGATACAGACTTAGCAGTCCAACGTGTTAATTCCCAAGCTGATCTCTTCATTCCAGATAGCTGCAACATAGCCTTGTTAAAAAAAAAAAAAACCACACAACTGGAGATGCTGACTCTGTTGCTCATCAGCCCATACTGGTGTAATGGGAAGAGGAACTCCTATAGAATCCTTTTTGGACTCAAGTAACCCTAATTCCGAGGTTACCTGAGTCACTGTAGCAATGTCAATCCATTTAGTAACACTAGACAAAGGCAAACTTACTCCTGTAACTATACAAGAAGTGAATTGGACTTGGTTTCTCCATATAGGAATAAAGAAAGATATATCACACTGCTTATCAGTACCAAAAAAAGTGAAGAAGTGTATAGTGGACTTAGACA
The DNA here is from genome assembly GCA_013400175.1 of Phainopepla nitens. Classification (NCBI taxonomy): domain Eukaryota; kingdom Metazoa; phylum Chordata; class Aves; order Passeriformes; family Bombycillidae; genus Phainopepla; species Phainopepla nitens. Next base: position 449,133 of record VXBQ01011951.1, on the reverse strand, counting down.
ATTAGAAAGTTCAGCTGTGTGATATTAATGACTAAATATTAATCTCTATGAAAATTTTAAAATTTTGTAAGGAAGCAGTATTGGCACAGATCTGCATCTGTAGAGTTTTCTTGGATGTTTTATTGAGCCTTATGCTGGAAGGGAGAATCTATATTAAACCAGCCTCAGAACTACTCTGCTCATCAAAGTCTTAATAGCTTTGCATATATTACAATATTTTTAACATGCCTTGATTTTCCTTTTATTTACTGTATTGTTAATATTTTAAAAATATATGCTTCTTGCAGAAGTAAGTAGCCAACCTTACCTAATTCCAACCAGTTTAACTGGAAAGATTTTAAAAGGTTAAAGTGTGGCATACCATAAAGTAGAAGTTGTTGAATAATATTTTGTTCCAGTATATTGAATCTAGTTTCCTAATATACTGTATCTGTACAAAGCTCACAGTTCCAATTATAGAAACAGGGGGAAAAAAAATCTTCCTATATTTCTTTTATGAGCTTTATCTCATGATCTCAGAAACCTCAGTGTGTACTTATCCAGCACAAGTCTTAACACACATATCCTCACTAACTCTCTTTCATCTTCACTGTAATTTGTGACTCCCATTTCCACCCCTTCCTTGTTTCTTGTTGAAATAAAATGTTTCTGTGGATAGCCATCTGACTCTGGGTGACACTTTCAAATAATAGTGAGGTTCATGAAGAGCACTATGTTACACCATCATAATTTTTAAGCAGCACAATCTTAAGGTGATTTCTGTTGTCAAGTCTCCATCAGATTAATCTTGATTTCTCTCTTTCTTTTGTTTCTTTTCCTTTTTCTTTCTGCTTATTTTTTTTTCCTTTTAATTCTTTTCATAGCTGTAACTTATACCAGTTACAAAAAAACACCACCACCAGTACCCCCTCGTACCACTTCCAAGCCCCTGATCTCCGTCACGGCGCAGAGCAGCACAGAATCCACGCAGGACGCCTACCACGACAGCCGGGCGCAGAGGATATCCCCGTGGCCGCAGGACGGGCGAGGGATGTACAACTCCACCGACAGCCTGGACAGCAACAAGGCCATGAACCTGGCCCTGGAGACAGCGGCCGCGCAGCGCCACGCGGCCGAGAGCCAGGGCACCTCCATACGCACCAGCGACAAGGCCATCCTCGTGACAAAGGCAGAGGAGTTCCTCAAGAGTCGACGTTCCTCTATAGGGATCCAGGTAGCCTATCATTAACATCTGTCTCTGATGAATTGCTTGTCTTCTTTCTGTAAATAGCTTCGAATGAGTCATCCAGCTTCACTTGCCCTAATAATCTAACAAACAACCCCTGGCTGCTTAGCGTTAATTGCAATTCACATCATGGCTGTGCAGAAAAGTCCTCAGCTAATACACTGTACCTGGGAGAAAATGAATGAATAAATCTCTAGGGAGGTTGCCTGTCATTAACACTTGATATGAAAATTATACTGCAGAGCTACAGGTGAACAGCATGTTCATCTCCTTCCCTCCATGAATTCACACTCCTTTTTATAGATTTTCATCAGCTTTAAAATGCTTTACTGTACTTTTTCCATTATATTTCTCTTTTGACCTTGGAAAATGTGTAAAGCCACTCAATCTTCAAGTATTCTACCTGAAAAGAGACCCTTGCCCTTTTAGTTGTGCTTGGAAGAAGGTACCAAAAAAGAGAAAGAAATGTTCTGCTGTAGATACGGCATAATTAGAGATGGCAAGTAATAAAATAACAATAATAAACAGTCTTTGAGCATTCTTCCATTTGTCCATCAAAACCACAATATTTATTTCACTTGACAAAATGTGTGTCAGACTGTGGAAATCTCAGTCAAGTTCTGTTGTTTCAGGTAAATTAAATAAGACAATTCCAAATGCAAATTTTGATTGCTATTCCTACTGCTAAATGGTAAGTACCAGATAACTAGAAATGGTCATTTTTTCAAATCTTTAGGAAATACCATGTAATAATAAAGTCAGAAAGTTGAACTCGCAAAGAATGTGAAGTCCTTTGAGACAGGAGTGGAGGAAAATTTAGCTGTTCTGCTGAATATCCCCTTTTACATCACTGGGTTCACTTTTGTGCTCACTTTTGCTAGATTAGCTATATAGAAACTGACTTTTATTTTGACATAGGTATTATGGAGACAGCAACATAGATCTTGAGAAGGTAATCATCCGTGCAAAAAAAGCTCAGTGAGTGACTGTATATTAGAAATATACAAGAATATAAAAGAAAATATATAATTTTCTTTAAAAAGTAATAACTGCATTTCCATTAATTTCATAATATAGTCATAGAAAAGTGTTTGGGTTAAGCATGTCACAGCTGCTGATTGAGCTTTACAGGCTAACATTTTAGCATGCTGTAATTTTGTTGTTCCATAATGCCTTACTAATGGGAAGGAATCAGCTTTGCCAGAAAGCTGTTTGTCCATTTCCTTGACATAAAAGTATTTGCTTCTGTTTCTTCGGATGCAGAAAGTAGAATTCAATTTAACAATCATGGCAAAATATTCTCATGGCTACTTTTCAAATGTTTTACAAAGTAGTTAGTGCATCCTAAATTGTTCAGAGAAGGAGCTTGGAAGATAACACTGAGAAGTTCAAAGGAGCAGCAAAGAAATCTTTGGTACCTCTTAGCCCCTAACCTGAAACTTACTAGTCAGAAAGGAATAATACCTAGTGTTGTTCTTATCTCTCCTTTACAGCAACTGTGCACAGTGGTATTTATCAATGTTGGTGTCTTGATTTGGTCAGTCCCGATATTCCAGCAATTAATTCTGGAACTTTGATTACATCACTTGATCCTGTTTATTACTACCGGTGATGACCTGTACTTTTCTCTGGGCCCTGACCCTTCTTTATGTGTGCTGTGTTTAATAATATGTGCTTATAATCCACAAAAACACCGATGCAATGATTTCCATGGAGGCAGCTGATCTTCCATAGCAACTTGTCCTCTGACACTTGGACTGTAACAGTAGTCCTCAGATGCACACATGGAGAAAGGCAAATACTGTTTGCAGCAGCAGATCTTAGAAGGATGAGCTGTTCACTATCTTTCAAGAAATACAAACTGCTTGTATGTATTATTTGACATTAGATAAGGTTGAATTTTCAACAGTATCCTGAGCATATTTTAGTTGTTTGGGATTTTTCTCAGCATTAAGCTTCAAACATCACATGAGAGCAAAAAATACATTTCTGCAGTATTTTTAATTAGGAAATGCATTTTGTTATATTGCTATTGCCAAGTTTGTACAGAATAAAAACAAAAGGTAGAATATCTTTATTGCAAACTACACAAATGGTAATTTATGCACTCAAAGTACAGTTGCAGTATTTAATTTCTTTTAGACTTCTGTGTCAAAGTACCTTGGAAAAGGATGTTTTTTATTTGCATATTTCCTTGATTGACTAAATGACTTGTTTTCTCATTAGCATGCCATGCCATGGTAATGCATTGAATTTGCATTTATTTGCATTAGTTAATTTGCTATCAGGATGTTTAATTTGTGCATTTTTTACCATTCCACTCCTTTAACACATTAATGGGAGAATGTTTGCCAGGAGAGCTTCATACAGGAACAGAGAGGAACAAAGGTACAGAGTGACCAGCAGTGCCACTGCAAGTGGAAATACAATGGACCCAACCCAGGGCTTCCATGTCTTCAACATATATGATTGGTGTAGTGCACATATAGGGAATAGAAGTCCTTTTACAAAGCATGTGCCAATAGGGTTGGTAGTCACATGCACAGAGAACCCGAGCTCCTAGGGAAACACTGGAGTTACTGTACCTGAGCAATACCTGTCTGCAGTGACAGAGAAAGCACAGATACACTAATCCATCTCACAGTATGCTAGTCCTATCCCAGATGGGAATTTTGAATAAAAAAATAAAAGCTTTGGAAATTACACTTTTCGGGAAAAATAGCTGGGGGCTTTTGGTTTGTTTGGGTTTTGGGGGTTTTTTTGGGGATTTGTTTTGTTTTGCTTTGCTTTGTTTTGTTTTGTTTTGTTTTGTTGAAGTTTTTTCTTGATTGGTTTTGGTTTTCTTTTTTTTTTGTTTATTTTTGGTGGTTTTTTGTGGGGTTTTTTTGTTGTTGTTGTCATTTTGTTGTTTTGATTTTGATTTTTGTTTTGTTTTGTTTTGTTTTGTTTTGTTTTGTTTTGTTTTGTTTTGTTTTGTTTTTCACTGGCATACTTAAGACAAATGTCAGGCATGTCAGTAGGCACTGGGGAAAAAAATGCTGACATAAATTCAAATGAATTTCAAAGTACTGATTTTGAGATTAAAAATTTAGTCAGCAATTGAAAGAATATATAAAGAACAAGACTCTTGTAATACTAGTAGCTATAAACTTCATATCTGTCTTCTATCATGACAGCAAAAGACTAATCAAAGTATGTGAATTAAAATGGAGAGTAGAGATTGTCAAGAGTAAAATAAGCACAGAACAAGGTTGTTGCTAAGATATTTTCCAGGACTTTCCTCGCTCTTTTGCACACCCTCGTATATATGCTAATGATTAACCTTTCAAATCAGTTCTAGTTATAAACCATTTCATATTAAAAGCATTTGGAATGTGAAATATATGAGAAAACATGTCAAGAAATTCCTCTTATTTATTTCAAATATTTCAAAACATGCAGTTCTTTGTTTCTTCTCCATTTAAAAGACATCAAGGCTTCTCAAAATGAACAGAAACCCTGGAAATGAATGAGATGGAAACAAATATTCTAAGTGTGAAGGCTGAATCACAGTCGTATTTTTGGAGAAAAGCACTAATTGTAGCATAGAGAATGGGCTCAGTCATCTTCATTTATCATCAGAAGATCACGCTTCAAAATACCTAGTGGGTTTTTTATAATCTACAGAATCTACATTGAACAAATCCTTCTTCTAAATTAAAGGCTGTTTTCAGGGAGATTAATGCAATAGCTTGCTTGCTTAAAATTTTTATGACAAAAGGGGATCTTCTGCATAATTTAATTTTATATATATATATATATATAATGAAATTATTCATGTCACATAATAAACACTTTGTTCATTATATTCTGCACTCTCAAACTAGAATTCCCCTTTAACACAAAGCATTTTGTACCCTCTGTTAAATGTACTTAGATAGACAACTAAATTTTCTTTGTACAGTTTAGGTTATACTGTGCCTGTCAGTGCTCTACTTCAGTGTATACAGAACAATCTAAAGAAATATTTGCATTGATTATAATGGTCTTTGGATCATAAATGATCCAAAGCTATAGAAGTAAGTATTGTTTATTCTCCTCCTAAAATGACTGTTAGACTGTACTTTTGTGAGAGGAGTGTATGAGATCCTTTGCCTGGAGCAGTCAGTGAATATTTATTGGTTCAGAGCAATTTGCCACTTAGCATTAAATGCTCCAAAAGTTATCAGTAATGTCTACTGTGTACATTATTTTCTTCCTACAATCTCACATATGCTTCACATAAATCCCATTTCTAAACTCTGACTTGTATTTTTAGTAAAAAGTCCTTTCTTTAAAGATGAGAGGAAGTGTTCAAGCTGCTCTTTTTGGTAATTAGCAGTTACTGTGCTATGCCACATATTTGAGTAGTCCAGATGTTCAGCTGGGAAGTAGCAGAGTGGCAAAATGGAGCTCCATGGTGAGACACAAAAAATCTCACAAGCATGAAAGTACAGGTTTATTTTGCCGGGTTTCTAGAAGTTATTTTGAAAGAGTGTATGTGTTTGGCTGGTAAAAATATTCCATCAGTTAAGGAAGGCAATAGCTGTTAGTACTGTAGTTTTATTTGAAGTGTTTTCCCTACTTTGAAGTCACTGCATACAAATAAGATCTCCCCATAACTAAGAATGGTTATCTGAACTCACAATTACATGTACTTGATCTAGTGTCAAAAGTAGTGTTTTCTACTCTGTTTTAGCCTTGTTATCACTGAGAAGCCTATGCAAGAGAGGAAGGGTGAATTATTTCCCTTCCTGTACATCATCAGAGAGATTGTTTATTAAACTCTAATTATAGAATAAATTGGTTACAGCAGTGAAAACCCATTGAGGGCAGTAAAGTCACATGGGGAGAGATAATATGGCCTGAAGGACTCTTATTGCTAATGTTTATGAGAGTGAAGAGAAAGTCAACAGGTTAAAATCTGTTTTCTTATACATTGAATATATTAACTTCAAGTCTACCTTTGAGACAGTATGCATAGAAGCTTAGACTGGAATTTTTAGGATGCTGCAATGTTATTGCAGTTTTAGTGCTCACGTTTTAGAGCAGAATAAGACTTTGAAACAGATACAAAGATTGTTTTTAGAGTAGTTAAAATATTATTATTAAAAGCATAGTAAATACTTTGAAAGAATAATTCAGTTCATGCATTCTTTGCTAGATGAGTGCCTATAAACATACTAAGATTGATTATAATAAGTGAGTTACTTGCAATAGTGATTTGCATTTATTCAAATAATTTTGTGTTCGTATAATTTACTTGGGGATCCTTTACTACCAAGGCAGTGTTAGAATCTGATACTTAGTTTTCAAATTTAGAGCTGTATCAGTCAGCAGTGACTGATCTCAGGATTAACAGTAATGTCTGCTCCTTGTATCGACAGCAGGGAAGGTGGAGGGAACGGTCATGTCTTTGTAAAAGGTAAGACATAGAATCATGGAATCATGGAATATCCTGAGTTGGAAGGGACTCACAAGGATCATTGATAAGATAGAAATAATCTCAAGGTGCTCCATTACATTTGCCACTAATATTATAAGCTTAGTGGACATAAGCACATGCAACATTTTTCATGGCATAAAATGCCAATTTTTAAGGAACTTTTAGCTCTTTTTTTGTAATGAGAGAGAAAGATGATCTTCTATATTAGATCTACTCCTTTCTTCTGCTTTTGGTATGACTGCCTATTTTTTCTTTCCTCTTTTGTATGAGATTCTCTCATAAACATAAAGATAAAATTTTTCACATTATTTTGCTTTACTGAGACTGCAGGCCAATTTGAAAATATTAAGGCTTTTAGAACCCATGTAAATACTAAAACAATAATGAATCAAGGAGTATAACAACTGATTTAGAAAAACTTATTTGAGTTTCAAGAGTCATACAATCAAACCAAATGTAGTACTTTCTATCCTCCACTCATTTGAGTTTAGCCTGGCCAATCAGATGAAAGAGTTTCCGGCTGTTTTCTAGCAGGAGTCTTTATAATATCTGTTCTACAGCAATGTAATCTATTTGTTAATTTTTTTTTCTTTATGATTGCAAATTATTGTCTTATTTTCCACTTTTACTTGTGTTGGTATTTGCCTCCATTTTACATTTTGTTGGTCGTTACAATATTTGCAATGCTAGATTTTGCCTGTACACACATACACACACAATTGGCAGTCTCCTGCTGTTACACAGCATAGTAAGAAAATGAAAGCATTAAAATGTCAAGGCAATCATCAGGTCATTTAGATAGTGTCAGTCTTGGCAAGCTGGAGGGAAGGATAATTTGGCAAGTGTTTAGATTTAGAGATAAGTAATATATTTATTTTGCTAACTGGATCATAATTTTTCTGATAATTTTTTTGAATAAAATTTTAGAGCATATTACTTCATCCATGCTTGTGAATTCTAGATATCAATTGCATATTGGGTAAATTACTTAGGATTTATCTCTAGGTGAAATGTCAGTAAGAAAATACTTGAAAACAGAGAGATGAAAACTACTTTTTCTCAATGTGTTGCATCAATAGAAAGATACCAACCCATTCCAAATATAAAAGGTAAACCTGCCTCCATGCATCAGAAGCAGAGTTCAAAAGAAGACCTGATATTTCTGACTAAACCAAACAATGTAGCTGGCAAAAATAGGTATGTTTTTGATATGCAATAAGGAAGAAGGGTCAGTGTTGCAAGTCTGCCTGCTTTGTTCCAGAAAAAATTGATGGGCTGATTGATGTTCTCCATAGGTGCCTCTCCTTGTTTATGTCTTTGGACCATCATGTTTCCAACAACACTACGTCGAGCTGCTGAGCCATCTCTGTGGAAAGCAAAAGTCTATTCTCTCTCCGCTGGCCATTGCTCACCTGCAGAGTGTTCCTAGCTGTATGTTGTTCCCATAACCATTCCTTCTTACCCTATTTCTGTGTTCAGGAATCTGGCCTATACTCATACCCCGAGACTCACTCCCTAGATACCAAGGAGCACATTATATAAAATGGTCATGCTAAGGATATCACTCTTTGAAGGAGGTGCAGTGCTTTGGAAAGGGGTGAAGGCAAAGACTGACATGTGTGGAGATGTCAGCTTGGCTTCATTCTCTGGCTTTGCCTCAGGTCTAAACTGCTCACAATGTCCTGTCCTTCCGTGCTGAGCCATGTCAGTGAGCAGAAGGCCTGATAAATCCTTTGCTCCCATCTGCTCAACTTCCTCAGTCTAGCCACCCAAAAACCTCTTTTCTCTTGTCAAACCCTTAAGGCTTGTAACCCTGTGAAGCCTGTACCTATGTCACTGAAACCATCATCTGGACTAGCAGTTCCATTGCACAAGTTCAAGGAAGTAGTAAGAAATTATGATGGTCTTTTCCTTTGGACCCAATCCAACAGAATAATAAAATAGAATTGAATTATGGAATAGTTTGAGTTGGAAGAGACTTTAAAGATTATCTAGTTAGAGTCCCCTTCCATGGGCAAGAACATCTTTCACTAGACCAGGGAGCTCAGGGTCCCATCCAATTTGCCCTCAAACACACTTCCAGGGATAAGATATCCACAACTTCTCTGGGAGATCTGTTCCTAAATTATGTGATTTAACTCAGACTGACTGGTTGCTTTGGGATGAACCCCAGTACCATAGCTCTTAGAAACAGTTTAGACTTCCAGATCATTCCAATTGTTGTTATGGATTTCAACATCAAACAACATCCTCCAGAAAATGTTTCCCCACCTTGGACATCATCTTCCTTCTAGCACTCCTACAGGTGCAACCAGGAGCCACAGTCTAAGAATTTTGTGTTATCTGCTCTTGTTCAATACACAGTCACAAAATGTGTTGGATAGGAAGAGACTGCACTGAGTCCTCTGGTCCAACCTCCCTACTCAAGCAGGGTCATCCCAGAGCACATGGAACAGAAGTGCATCCAGATGGTTCTTGAATATCTCCAGGGCAGGAGACTCCACACCCTCTCTGGGCAATCTGTTCCACTGCTTGGTCACTCATGCTGTAAAGGAGTCCTTCCTTGTATTCAGTTTCTGCCCATTGCCTCTTGTCTTGGCACCACTGAGAAGAGCCTGGAAATATCCTCTATACCCTCCCTTCAGATAGCTGTAGACATTCATAAGGTCCCCTCTCAATCTTCTCCTCTACCTCTGAGAATGAGTTCACTCTTCAAAACCTGTCCACACATTTGACTGAGGTCTCACTGCAGAAGTTGAAGTTGAAAGTGTAATTTGCCTCTCTGCTCCCCCACAACAACCTACATGAATATCTCATTCCAGTTAATTCAGGAAATTAATGTGTTTAATATGCAGCTTTCCTCAAATCACTGAAAAGACTAGGTGCATGCCTAGTCCCTCACTTAGACTAGAATTTTTTATTTAAAGTTCTTTTGTATTGTGGCCTGGATAGCTTTTGTTATGGTCGATGGTAAAGAGGCAGGAAGGGCTGTTGCATGAGTTCCACAGAGATGTTTATTCCAGCCATGCATATGGGTAGTCCAGGGTCAAGGGCAGAGGCAGAGGCAGGGCAAAGGCTGGAGGCAAAGGCAAGAGGCAAAAGGCAGGCCCGATGGTGAGGGTCCAGGTTCAAGTATTGGGGTGGTCAGGGCGGGGAGAGCATCAAGGACCAATTATCAGGGGACATGGGGGCAGTACTAAGGTGGAGTTAGGGTTTGGAGGCCAGTGGGGAAATAGGGTGGGAGTGACTGAAGGACTAGGGGACAGGGAGGGGGCACGGGGCCGATGAGGGAGCAGAGCAGGGGTACATTGGTATAACAGAACAGGGTTGTGCTGTGAGAGAAGCATCTTGTGTCTCCCTAACTTAGGGAATGCCTCTTAGGATCTCCATACTTTTGGACTCTTCTTTGCTATAGATAAGTCTGCATTTCCTGATAGATAGACATCTCTGAGCTAACAACTGGACCTCATGGCTGCTTTATCTAGAGCAGTGTTCTTTCAGAGACTGTGACCCCACAAGAAGCTGAAGCTTTTCACTCATGTTGCAGCCAAGATCCACCTTAACTAGGAAACCAATTTACCTATCATTTCAGTTGGTTGTTCTGGCCTTTTTTCCTCCAAGCTGCTGCCTCCATGGTTGAGGGGTTTTTTATTGCCAATGTCAAGAAGAATCTTTCTTTTTATAATGACAATGCCACATTCTGGAGACTCTTACCAAGTCTGATATTTTAGTTCTCTCAATGCACTGCCCATCAAAATGAATACAGCGAGCTTCCATGCAGCTGCCAGGGTGGAAACAGATGTCAGCATGCACTGTCCCCTAGACCTTATGCAGAATAAAGGGAATTGGTGGGAAATGTGTCTTTCCTGGACTGTTGTCACACTGATAGCCAGACATTTTAGCACACGTGTGCCTAGTGCTATACTGTGCAGTTCAAACATGCCATTAACATTTACTAAAGGGTTCCTGCATTAGCTGTTCTCATGAGTATCTCCAAGACTCACACATAGGTAAATATGAATATGTACTTATTGCTGGCTGGAACTCCCTTCCATGTGAATGTACACTGAGCCACGGCTTAAAGATGGAAGAAGTTAGCAGCAACTGCCTTCCTCAAGCAGTATGGTCCACATATGCACTCGTTCCCCACCCTCTTCCCACCTTGTCCCTGCATTCCTTCAGAAACCAGGTGAGGTTGGGATTGTGCAGCTGAGACACAGCTGCAAAGGCTAACAGGCTCTTTCCAGAGATGTCTGTGACTGCTGCAAGGGTAAAATTTATCTTTATCATCAGATATAGTCTTTGAATTCACACATGGAGTGTGCATACTGAAAAACTGGTTGATAATTTTTTTTTTTATTTAACAGTGAAAATATCATTCAGAAGGAAAAGTCAGTTCTACTCTTTTTCTTTTTTTCTGCCTTTCCCTTGATTCAGTATAATTTGCATACTGCAGCACTTGCTCTGTCTGTGTCAAAGACTTGGGGGCGGTGTGGTGGTGGGGAGTGCTATATAAAATCCCACAGAAACTTGCAAACGCAAATCTCAATCTTGAAGGAAACCACTGTGAATATATTTTGGTAAGTGTATTTCAGATGGGAATGCTATAAAAAGTGCATAAATTGCCTGCTTGATACAGCGTTTTCAGGACTGTGTTATTAAAAAAAGGTGAGATAGGGCATTCTGCTGTATCGCTCACATCATTTAATGGATTTATATTTGTCAACACAGTTATCGATGAAATTTCATTGCTCCATTTCTTTTTATCACTTGCAAGCTTATGGGGCTACTTGAGATTTTATTTTATTTTGTAAATCAAGGACTATAATGAGACTTGTTTACAGTAATATAAAAAGAGGCTACCCTGTGGATTCTTCATTCTAACAGCCCTTCCAGACCAAGCTTACTCCCTGGTTCCAGCAAACTGAGTAGTTGCTTCTGCTTGGGTTTGAAATAGGGAATTACATAGCAGAAGTACTCGTGCAAAACTTTAATAAGACACGGCACCAAAAAAATAATACCAGGCTGAATACCTATTGCATTTATTTTACTGGGCTAGGTGTTTCTTAGCAGTAAGAGATGAAATATATAATTAATTTTGAATGAGTCTGTGTAAAATTGTGCTGAGTTGTCAATGCTCACTCTGCAGATGTATCTTTTGTGTTGAATTAGGTGGAAACAGCAACTGATTCAGATACTGAAAGCAGAGGCCTACGGGAATACCACTCTGTTGGAATACAAGTGGAAGATGAAAAACGGTAATTTAAGCATGTTCAAAAATCTGTAGTCTTTCGTAACACAACATGCATTTGTAAACAGATTTAATAAATGACACCTGACAGGTGCTACCACTAAAAAATCTCCAAGTCAAATCTCTTATAAGCATGCTTGTCATTTGGTAAAATTTGTGGAGATTACTTAGCAGTTGCTTCACATCTATATAACTTTTCAGTTTTTAATTGGAGGGAAGGAAGTTAAAATATTAAATTGAAATAGTGGCTTAATATAATTTCATTATTAACCGAACAAATACTAAGAGCTAAATATTGGAACAGTCTTCTTTTGATAGGACTCCTCATGCTGATCCAAGCTTTCCCCGTCCACAAAAGGAGACACAATTCTTAGGATGGTACCTCTATTCTAAACTAGAATCATCTTTATGATTTGTTCAGTCCTTCTTTAATTTTGTAAAGCTGCTGGCTCGTGTACTGGCCCACAGATTATCCCTAGCAGGTACTGTTTGTCAAGTACTGGACCAGGCCCATTATCTCATTTCACAGCAGCTGTCTGAGAGTATCTGGCTGCTAATTGCCTTTTGCCCTCACTGACTACAAATAATTTGAGACAATTGACTCCAGTGCAAAAAGATTTCACAAATAATCTTTGCTTCTCTATCTAACTTTTTGACACAAAGCTTTTCTAAAATGTCATTATTCAGTGTCATATAATAGTGGAAAATTAACTTTTAATGGGCACCCTATAAAACCGAAAAAACCCACAACCCACAGTCTTAAACATGCTAATATTATCTTTCATTTATTACAGGATTCTCAAAAGTCCTAACTGAGCAGATTTTCAGATTTTTCTACTTAAAATTCTGAACATTTTAAATTATATATATATATATATACTTTACAGACTTCTATCAGGAAGTTCTAGTTCTGCTAATTATTTCCAGTTTATTTAGTAATGATACTTGTTATTTTGTAGTATGAGATTAAAGCAATATTTGCTTCCACAGATAATTTAAATTATTTTCTTTTTTACCCTTGCTTAGATCAATGATTCCACTAAGCATTTTGTCTTTCCCCTCTGTTGCTACCCACCGTCTAATTTTAGTGAGATATACACAAGGAAGAAAAGTTTAACATGAAATCCAACAAGAAGAACAGAATCCACTCTTTCTCACTGAAACATTATTCTGTGCCTCTGTACCATCACATATGTTATTTATATGTCTTAATATCTTTTCTTTCTTCCCTCTCCACCAAGACATGGACGATTCAAGCGCTCAAACAGTGTAACAGCAGCTGTCCAGGCTGACCTGGAACTGGAGGGTTTTCCAGGACACATCACCATGGAGGATAAGGGACTTCAATTTGGCTCATCATTCCAGCAGCACTCAGAGCCCAGCACACCCACCCAATATAGTGCAGTGAGAACTGTACGGACACAGGGACTGTTCAGTTACAGAGAAGATTACAGGACCCCAGTTGACACCTCAAACCTTCCACCACCAGAACCCTGGCTAGAGCCAGCCATTGAGACAGTAGAGACTGGTCGAATGTCTCCTTGCCGACGGGACGGATCTTGGTTTATGAAGTTACTACACACTGAAACTAAGAGAATGGAAGGATGGTGCAAAGAAATGGAAAGAGAAGCAGAAGAAAATGATCTTTCTGAAGAAAGTAAGAACATTTCAGTATATTTTCTTACAGACAATTGCTAAAATGTGAAATCTGTTAGGATAAAGCTGTGAGCTGTGGTTTGTCCTCACTCATTCTGTGGGAGCAAAGAACCATAATACATAAGAACATTGTCCTGCAGCTGGCTGCTCAAGATAGTGTTTCTCAGAGTAAGGTTTTGTGGAAGTAGTTAAAGAGCCAACTCTAGAATCCAGTGCAGGATCAAAGTCTGGTATTAGAGCTCAGATGGTGCAGTAGCTCCAGCCACAGCTCCAAATCTGGCACATCCTTCCCACTCACTTCTATAACTCCAGAGCTTGACCCTTTGCCAGAGCACACAGGGTGGTATTACATGAACATTGCTTTGCCCTTTTCCTGAAACATGTGATTTTGCCTCTTAGTGAGCAGCCATTTCAAAAATGTTTCCACTCCTTTACAGGCACTTCAGCCTGTTGGAAGAACAGAAGACAGTAGCAGGCAAGAACAATAGTTAAAGTACTTCTGCAGTTAGACAGGCATATGCATTATTAGAAAATTCAGCTGCATTTTCTTATTACAATTTTGTCAAGAATCATTATTATTCTCTCATGTCCTGTGGACACCTTGAAAGGAGTGATGGGATAAAGTGAAAAATAATGTAGACTATTTTGGAACAAGATCCAAGACAGCGCTAATGATAGTAATATATCAAAGTGGTCCTAGGACTCAGTAGCCAGCTCCCTGAGATTCCCTTTGAGGTCAATTATCCTTGTTCTTCAGGCTCAGTTTTATAAATATTTCAATCCCTGACAATCTGAATTATTGTCTCAGCTGAGATTTTCTCAGATCACAAATGAATTCATATTAAGTTTTCTTACTAGCATCTTTCCCTGCCCTCTTACAAATTTCACCATCACCTCTGAGTAATGTTTCCTGATGTTCATCTTTCCCCCTCAATGATGTACCCTCAGGTCTTGAGCCAGGCCAGCATGGCAACTAAAAGGCCAATTTCTATTTCTTGCACTGACCTTTACAAAGCAAAGAATGTCTATGTTTTTACGTCATTGGTTTTTTTTGTCTTACAGTCATATTTCTCTGCTGTATTGTGCACAAGTCTGCCAAGTAACAGCAGAGTATATGGGCTGGGGCAGTGAGTTAGGCTGGTTTTCCTTCCTTCAGACTCATGTGCTTTCTGGACTGTGGGTTTTGTCCTTATTTTCATCATGGCAGAGCAGAGCTCAGAATTTTCCCCTTCCATTGATTCTATGAAGACTTTAAGATCCTCCTAGGGACCGTTAACTAATAACATATTTTGCTTTGATTAGCCTGTGGAAGACTTTCCAAGCGTTTCATAATGGTTATTCCTCAGTACTTCTTTTTTTTTGCATATGTCCTGTTTTTCAATTCTTCAAGTCTTTGCAATGTGGACTACTGATGTTTCAACGTCATCATTAAGAATCCCAAAGCATCTGCTTCCCAGATCACCTGTTACTGATGTAGGAACATCAGAGTTTTCAGTCTGAAGCAGAAGTTCAAAGAGCAAGACTTTGATCTCCTTTGAAAAAGTAAGATTATTTGGGAGCAAAGGGGAGAAACACACAGGCCGTTAGCAAGGAGTCTGCCGGTGAGAGCTGGGCTTCTCCTACCTCCTCTCTCTGTAAGCTCTTCCCTTTGCACAGCGCTACTCAAATCTGCAGCACATGAAATGAGCAATGGTAACACTCACATCAGTACTCCTGCCTCACTCAGAGATGTGGAGAGGCAGTTAGAACTGTCTTTGGAATATGAAACCGGGTACTACCTGAGGAAAACTTGGATGACTTGACTTTAGCTGACTCCCTGTTCTCAGGTGTAGAACCATTCTCCTTCCCACCAGGTGAACCTATACTTTTGCACTCCAGAAATATTCTGGAACACCTTTCTGCATGGTGAAATGGCAATCAAGAAGGTAGTTTTCTGTAAATTGTACACAGGACATGAAGACAATATGGACTTCAGTAATTTTTGTTCATATTTGGAGTTAGTGACACCCTTTTAGCTTGGAATATTTCAGTCAAAAACCAAAACATAGCATTGGGATTTTGTTCCTTGTTTGCAGAGGGACTCAAATTTGGAAGAGAAAAAGAATGAGCAATTCTCTGATAACAAAGTTGATAAAATACAACTGAAACTCTTGAAATCTCTTTTTTTTAAACTAACAAAAATGGGTTAATTGCTTGTGCTGGGGGAACATTTTGACCTTCCTAATAGGTTAAAAAAGTTATAGAATAGGTCTACATAGTGTTTGTAAAGTCAGAATTTCTGTTCAGCTGACTGCCAAAAGTGAACCTCAGAGTTCCAATTTTTCATTGCAAGTGACTCATTTCAAGAGACCTTTCTGAAATAATTTCCAAATTACATTATTTTTAAACAGTATCCCTTCATCTAATAACAGATCGAGTAAAAGGAAGTTTTTAAAGAATTAATTTTACCAGGTGAATGAGCTTCACAGCATTCTAAAAACTCTATGTGAATAATTTTTTTCCTGTTGAGCCTTTAGAACATTTTGTATCCCCAGTCTGAGCTACAGAGGTTGTAAGGTGTGTATCCTCAAGAACTTAAGTTTAATGCTATCCCAACATGAAATATATCCTGACATATTTCCACATTTGCCAGTTCCTTGAAGAAAATAAACAGAAATGGCTGAGCCAAAAGCAAATAAATATGGTTTTTCATTTTCTAGCAAGACTACTATTCCCAAAACCCTTCACAGCAAAGTTTGCACATTCAAATTATCATTCTTAATGCTGAATCATTTCTTTTTGGCCTGCATATATTAATTGTACCTGAAGACCGAATATAGCTTTGCATCTCACAGGAGAAGGCTGTCCTTATGATACCACTTCTATTTTGTTTTAAGCATGGCAAGAGTTAAAATAGAACTGCATTTTAGAAAAAAAAAAAAATTCCGTTTTGGAATCATTTTGAGATCACCAAAAGCTGTCTGATTGCTATATTGATTTTTTTCTTTCACTGTAGCTTTTCTCCCATAATATTGTTTTAAGAACTTTGCTCATCAGGCCATAGAAAAAGAGATAATCATTGCAGCACAAATAACCTCTCTCTCCTTTTCAAAGCATTTTTTTTATTTGGCCAGTTGCCATAAGTTTTATTTTGGAGTCTCTGCAAAGTTCTTATATTGTTTGTGGACGCAGTTATTTGTGTTCTGTTTATTATATATATGTGTGTGTGTGAGTGTGTGTGTGTGTGTGTGTGTGTGTGTGTGTGTGTGTGTATGTGTGTGTTCATTAATATGTAAAATACATAGATATGTGTCTGTAACAGCTCCCAGGGTTAGACATCTGGTCATTTGCACCCACAGGGTGCCTCCAGGCAAAGATATGTGTTTCTTATGGGTGCTGACTGGAGTTTCAGTTTTACACCCTGAAAAATGTGTTGGGCTATTAATGTGTAGGTGATGACAAGAAAAACAATTTCAAGTGTCACAAAGCTATTGAAGACCAAGAGGGTCAGGACTCTGCATCCCATGAGCACAGTGATGGGAGCAGGGAGAGCAGAGCAGGGGGAGGGAACCACAGTCCCTGCCCACAGCTTGCAGGCAAGGTCTGGCAGAGGAAAGAAGACAAGACCCTGGGCTTCTTAGTGCCACGTGCTCGGCCACTAGAGTACTTAGTCATGGAGAACAGCTCCACAGAGTTTACTCTCACATAAATACCCTTGGATAGGTGCAAAAATTAACTATAGGATAAACTATACCAGCAGAAAGGTTTTGCTGATATCTTCTGCATTGTGGTTAGGAGCTCTGCGGGCATAGCAATAAAGTGATCTCTAGTGGGGAAAAAAAATAAAGATATTAGAGTGGGAGCTCAAAGTATCACCTCTCTCTCCCATTTCCCTTGATTCCATGGATACTTGGCAATTCCTTGCTAATCCTCTAGCTGATATTTCCACAGTACTGCAAAGGCTTTACCAATAGGACTGAATAGTAATAGAAAACACAGAGTAAAATCTCCCATAAATTTAGGGGAATAAAAATCAACAAAAAACCCTCACGGCCAATTGATTTTAGTATATTCATGAACTAATTATCCATAAAAGCTTTCTTAGGTGTTTGACCAAATACAGGTTATCCTTTAACCAAAGAGAAATTACTGGCATCATTTTCTAATGCTTTTCACAAACTTATCCTTCAGGAGCTATTGCAATTTCCATCTGGAGTGTTGTGAATGACTAAAGAATGTCTTAACTGTACTGAAACACTCTGTAAAGTACTACAGTGTGGCATCCAAGAATTTCTCCCAGCATTTGTATTTTTCTGCTCAAATTTTCTCCTTTTTGAACTTAGTTTTGTTGAGGTAAAAAGCAAATTTGCAGCAAGTCCCAGTTGGTGAACAAGGGTCCCATTACCCTCCAGAGCACTGCCAGTTGGAGGCTGTGCTGTCCTAAAATGCCATCTGAACATTACGTATTTCTTTTTGTGTCTACATGCTCTATTGGTAGTGAAAAAGATATTTCTAGATTACTAATTTAGGTTTAGAGATTAGACAAATATCAGGCCCTATTTTGAGTTAGGAGGGTGAACTAAATGCCAGTTGCAGTACTTTTCCAGGCATATTTTCTCAGATTGTGGAGTAATTTATTTACAAGTATAGGGTGGAAGGGTGGGCGGGAGGGGAATGGAATGATCAAATGGAATGAAAATTTAAATTAAAACATGTCATTTAAATAGACAGTAATGAATGCCAGAAGCAGATTGATTGTTAGCTGTTTCTCACTGCTGGTGCAGCAGTGGCACAATTGAACAAAGCTTTTAACCTGTCAAGATCAGAGTTACAGCACCAGATTATAATCGATTTCATCAATACAGACCTAACTTTTCCCTTTCTGCCTTTGTGATATGAAATAATTTTTGATTAAAAGGTTTTGTATAATTTCTCAAGCAATTCCACACATACAGGGGAAAAGACACCATTGTGTTAATTGTGCAATTTACACAATCTCTAATCAGGGTGTAAATCCTGAGCCTACTTTTACTGAAGTCATGGTCAGGGTTTTGTATATCTTCAGAGCTGAAGTCATACAGGATCATAAAACAAAAATGGAGTGCTTCATTTGCTTCAGGGAGCAGAATTAAGGTTGTGTGACTCTTTCCTGACATTTGGGCAAATACAAAATTATCTCAATGTGAGGAGGTATATGGATTATATGAAGATTATGTCTATTTATGTGTATTGGTAGATTTTATCATAATTTATTTGCAAGTAAAATCTTCTAGTCACCACCAAACATCTCAGTCTCTTCAGTCACTAACATTCATCATTCCTTCATGGAGATAATCAATCTGCACTCATCAGAATAATTCCCCAATGCATGAAATTAATAACAAGACTTCAGATGTCTATTAATATTGTGCTAAAGATTATGAGCTGAAGTGTTTTAATACTTTAATTTAATTACAACAAGGCTGAGTAGCATGAATACGAGAGATTCTAACCTCTATGTTTTATTACATCTGATTTACTTATTAAAATGGAAATACAGTTAGATCTTTAGTAAATGCTAGGGCTGTAATTATACATGTGTATTCAGCACTGTAACTCAGTGGCACATGTATCCATTGCTATCTTATATCCCTGCCAAATGTGTATCCCACCAAAATGCTGCATTGCCAGTGCCTAAGTCTTGACCAGTCTGACTGGGCTTTAAATCACTAATGCCTGTTGACATGATACTTCATGATAATGAAGATAAAATTAAAGTTTATTTAATATGAGGGTTTGGGTAACTGAGATTCACTAGAAAATATCAGACATGATTCTGCAGAAGAGCTAAATCCAATGCCCCTTACTCAGACTATGTATTTGAGCTATGAACTGTAAAATTCAGCAGAGGAAACTAAAACCGAACTTTGCTCACAAGAGACAACCAATACAAGCATCTGCCCGTGGAACCATCCTCACTCTTTTTCTGCCCAGTGAATCATTGAACATAGAATGGAATAGGTGATGTCAGGGACCTGCTACAGCACAATTCCTCATCCTGGAAAAGGAGAACCTCTGACCCCACACTGGGAGTTTGTCTAATGTTCCTAAGCTACAGATCACTGAGAGGAAAAAAGGAGGATGCAAGGCAGTTTGTCACTGAAGTAATTTCCTTTATTAAAAATGTTGAAAATCAGATTAAAGCAATTTGTGTCAGATCAAATGAAACCTTTCCCTTTTATTTATGTTTTTGTATGTTTGTTCAGGTTTTAACACTCCAAATATTCCTTTCTGTATGCCAAGAACTCTGTAGAGGAAAGTGAGGGATTTGGTGATCAAAAACCCCAAACCAGTTAAAATGCTTTATTTCATTTGGCCAACAGAACAAAAACAAACCTCAGTGAATTACTCAAGCAGCCCTGAACCACTTAACCCTTTTACAATGGATGTCATGTAGGACTGATGAATTATGTATATTTCTGTTTAATTTAGTGTTGTGGCACAGCTGTACTGTTTGTCTAACAGAAAATGGAATAGAGCTCTACATATTAGCACATGCCTTGAAAGTTATTGAGATTGTAACTGGAGCCCCAAACTTCCAAATTATCTCTTGCTGCTACTTATAGGTGAGCAGATGTTTCACTGGTCTAAAGAAAGAAGAATTAAAATGTAAAATCTACTACCAAAATACTGTTTTCACATGCCCTCCTGTACTTATTTAGAATAAAAACAAAATGTTAAGCCCTGCCACAGTTTAATGTTTCCTATATCAGGGGCTGCAGTTCAGTTGTGCTGTAGATCAGTTGTACTGTGATAATTCAAAGACCATCCTGTTTGAGTTATGAAACTTGGTTTCTCCAAATTGAAGTAAAATATATCAGAGTAATTCCTGTCTACCCTTATCCCACCTGTCTATACATTTAACATTATTTAAAGTTCTGGAAATTCTCCTGCTAAAATAAATTTTGCATTGAGACCACAGCTTATAATGCATTGTAAATTTTTTCTTCATCATAGAGATGAGGAGAAAAGGAAGTGTATGAGGAGAAAAGGAAGTGTGGGGGAGGATAGGTAGGAAGGTATAGAAAAGCATGGTGTTACCTACCAAAGTGTAGTATTTATCCAAGCAAATGTGGGAGTCAGGATGAGTTAGTTTCTTAGGGATAAGCTAATCCTCTTAGGAAGTACTGTCAATTGAAAGACAGAGGCATCTCCAGGAGGAAATTCACCTCTTTTAAAAATAAGTGCCTAACATGGCTGAGCTGCTGAACTCAGATCACTAATTATAACATATTCAAAAGTTTCAGTTTAGACAGATGACTCTAGGAAAAAAAGTCAAGTAAAATCAGTTTTGTTGGTGCATACTGTAAGGGCACGTACTCGGACAGTGAGGAAATACCAACACGTCCACGGGGGCTGATCCTGGTTCAGCAAAGTCCTGGAGCACCTGTTTGTGTCCCACTTTGTCTGGAGCTCCTGTGCTGAGGACTTTGTACGTTTTCCTGGGCAATTGTAATTCCTAGTGGATGTACCAAAACATGTCTCAGAGATGTAATTCCTGTGAGGATCTAGTCCTTTTGGTAGGAATATGTTATATTACAGTGTAATGTAATAATTTTACCCTCAGAAAAGATAAAGAGATCTCACCCAGGGATCATCCACACAAGGGTAGTGATCACAGAACCGGAAGATATAGTCTAAGGTACACGTGCATTTGACATCAGAAGGAGCAGAGATCCAACTGGTTCTTGAGGAAAGACAATTTCAACAGCTCTCAATTTACATGAGCAAATTTAAATGAGAGAGGTGTCATTTACTTTGTAATTTAAGAGTGTTTTCAAAATCATATGGATTGATGGAGGCCGACTTCAGGAAGCTGATTAAAGTCCCTTGATTTTATCTACTTCCTTAAGCAAGTAAAGTCTAAGCTATTTTGACTTTCTAATATATCATTTATTATTCATTCATTATTTTCAAAAGATAACGTGCCACTGAGCTTTCCTACACCTGTCTTTTTTAAAAGTATTTTATATGTATAATCACAAGCCAAATATTTACTTCCATTTTAAAATAACCAGGAATTTCACATGCAAATTTTTGAGCTGGATATTGTATTTGCTGACAGAAAACATTTATTGGTAATAATCCATTTGTACGCTCAGTTCTAGGTAAGATCCGAAGTGCTGTTGGAAGTGCTCAGCTCCTCATGTCTCAGAAATTCCAGCAATTTTATTGGCTTTGTCAGCAAAATCTGGTAAGTCACTTTGCCTGGCTGTTCTTGAAGAGTTTAAGTTTACTCATCCATAATATTCCATGAAATGTCACTTTAAATTTTAAAATTTATTATTTTTGCTTCAAAAACAACTGTAGTGCACCTGAGCAGTAGCATTCTGAAATGTTATTTTCATGTCCCACCTTTACTTCCCCTTTTTTTTTAAACTTAGTCCTTAAGTATGATGTTAGTAGATATTTTTTTAGCAAATAATTAATTTCAGTAATTTCAGTCAGATTATGTTTTGCTTTTCTCTTTTTGCTGTCTTTATTAAACAAAAGAAAATGAGAAGGGAACAAATGCAAGTTTTCTGAGACATAATATCATGGCTTATTTTTGCAATACCCTAATACAGTAACTGTATTTCATGTAAGAAAGGGGGAAAGTTTCACATTACAATCAGTGGAAAATAGTGAAATAGAATAGTGGAGAATACATGATCCAGCTTTCCACCTACCTGAAAATAGGACTTGATCATGGAAATTAGATATCTATAATGTTCATCAAATTGAGTTGGATAATTTGCGTGGCCAATTATGTATGAGATGCCCTAGGGCTAAAGGAACAGATGCATTGTATTACTTATGAGGGTTACTGCTATTGTTCTGGAAGTTCATTAGAGACTAATTCAATTCCAAATGTTATCTTCATTAATATGACAGCAGCCATCAGCAACACAAACATTGTGGCAAGATGATACTAATCAATAGAAGCAAATAATTCTTCTAGCCACAGCTGGTGTTAGAACACCTTTCTTTGTCTCTCACATATCAAGTGTACCTTTTCCTTCTGACTGTCCCTAAATCTCATTTTGCTGTGTTCATGACAGCAGACAGCCTATACATCTGCATACTTTTCTTTCCTTGTTGGGATTTGTCACATAATTTCCATAAACTATTTGCTACTTTCCATCCATAAAGTTAAACATTCAGAACACCTGCAATGAAATAATACTGAGAAAATGATGCCAAAAAATTCATGCCTTCTGATAGGAAATATTAAAATATGTGGTCCTCATTGGGAGAGAATCCAATTATTCACTTCAAAAATTCTGTCAAAACAAGAATTTCAAAAGCCGTTAAAGAACGGAGGACATATACAAAGTCTGACAAGCAAGAATTGACCACATCTGTATTATCAATTACATCCTGTGTGCTCCCTATCTAGTAATTTGTTTCATACCAAAAGAAGGGGGTCTTCATCATTGTCCGAAAGTTTCTCCCTGCAAATTTAAAAATGCCCTCCATTACCTGATTGATTAAGCTATGCAAACTAAGATTGGAGAGCCTAACCTCCACTCCACTTCATTTATCTTTGAGTGGGCCCAGCACTTGTGCTCGAGAGCATTACAGTAATAGCAAGTGCAGCTCCTGCTCAGCACAACCATCAGCTGTTCGGGAGGAGAATAATTCCTTACTGCAAAAGCAATAGGAGCACACGGAGAAATCTACAACTCTGTGGCCAAAACAACCAAAAAGTTGGAAAGATTTTACTTCTCTTTTTTTTTTTTTTTGATAAGAAACCTCTAAACTCCATAACAGTGGCTTTACCCTGCTCTCAAGATTCAGGCTCTGAATATCCTTCACTTTTATTAAATCAGTAATGGGCCCTGCAGAGAGCAGCAACTGCAAAACTGACTGCAGGTCATGCACGTCTCTAGGCTTTTCTTCCTATACCTAAGGATAAAGTCTGTTGCTAAATAGTCACTTAGTACATACCTACAGCAGGGTTTCCATAGGCTCCTAAGGCAGCATCTCAGTGCCCCAGGGGAATGCTGGCAGCTTGTGCACTCCCTCTCTCTATGTGCTCATCCAGCACATACAGGGCTGCCGCACGGCCGTTTCTCTGACAGTGTTTAGCATCTATAAGTTTAAATGCAGAACACAGAACAGACAGTGTTCAGCATCTATAAGCTTAAATGTAGGAGACAGAACAACAGCATTTACTTCTGCCAATTCAAAATGCAGCAAGGGTTTCAGAGGAGTGTACTTACTCAAACTGAAATTTAACCATGAAGGTCACCTATGGACTTTTCTAAAGGATCATGGGAACTTCAAATGGCACATTTGATTATGCTCTGTGTTAGGAGCTCTTATTAAAGACTCTCACTTAGGATAAATTCACAGAAATGTAAGCTTCAATGAAGTTTTCTTTTTTATGAATCTGGCTGACCATCTCCTATATATATATACTGTTCCCACTAACTACTTGGAAAAAAACATCACTTCTGATTAATAATAGTTCCTTCTGCATTATTAACATTACTTTTTGTAACACCCTTTTTTTTCTTTGAAGTGTCCTCCTCCATGCTCTCTAGCCAGCACAGATCTTGCTCAGCTTGTGTGTCATGGTTGCAGGCTAAAACAGAGGAGCTTGAGCACCATCTTGGTACGTGTTGTTTGCTTTAAGCCTCCTTCAAATGGAGGGCTACAAAGCTGAATTCCAAGTAAGATACGAATAAATAAGCAGTTTCTGAGAAGAAGCAAGTTTAAGCCAATCTTTTCAAAACTTAGTTGGCTGTAATAGTACTCATTTGTGCCAGGATTTATTCATGAGCTGTGGATGTGTAAGAAGCAGAAGGCAGCCCTCTTGTGTCCAGACCACACACAGCAGAGCCATCTGCAAGAGTCGTGCTGGAGGCCATGGCCTTCACAAACACTGTGAGCAGAGTGGGGCGCACAAAGGTGCAGAACAGCAATTAGCCTCCATTCAGAAGGCAATGCCCTTGCAATGAGTGGCATCATTTTCTGGCTATTTAGAGGAAACTGGGGAGAGTGACTGAGGAGACCAGGCAGGAGACAACAGATTTCAAGATAAGACAGACTGCTGTGAGACTGTCCTCATGAATTTCACACAGGGAGTCAGTTTCTAAAGCCTGAAATACTGACCTCTGTAGAGTAAGTAATAACATTGACATAATTTTTAAATTGTTTTGTAATAAATTGGGGTCCACCCAATGAAGTAGTTTTCAGTAAACACTAATCTGGAGTTGTAATGTTTCCCAGAAGTCTGTTATAATCTATATGGCCAGTTCTCTTAAATCCCTGAAGCTCCCTATTAAAAGGAAATTTTCTTCTAGTGAAGAAGACTTGTAAATTGTTCTTGGCCCAGATTCCAGTAGGAGTCTAGATATGGGTGACTCTACATGTTGTCATGCTCAGTTCCAGGCACTCACCTCCCACAGTGGCATCTGTAAACCCAAGTTTGAACAGCAATTCCTAGTTTAAAACCTTTAGAAATGTGTGATTGAAGGGAGGAATTCAATAACAATGCTGACTTATCTCCCAGTTTCTAGACAACTGTGAGATTGTGTTTAAATATAAAATGTCTTTGACCACAAGATTTGAAAAAGGTGAGGAACAGAGCCTGCCACAACAGCAGTGATGCTAACATAGCAAACTGGTCTTTACAGGTTTTGCCCAGGAGGGGAGAGATCCAGAGTCTATTTGGCATGGTTTTGACATCCTCTCTCCCAGCTCCATTCTTTAGACCACCATAATGTCTTCTTCCTGTCCTGGAAGGAAAAAGGCATTTCTTTATTACCTTCACAGAAGTGTTTACCAATAAAGCCCTATTTCAATAAAGTGACAAAGCTCTCTTCTTGAGCTAGTACCAGTGCTCAAAGAGCATAGGGTTAAGAGTCTGCATACTACCTTACAATACAATTTTTATCCAGCATTGGCATCAGGTTACTTATCAAATACAGGGTCATCTTGCTAATTGTTACCACCAATGTTTGCTCCATTAAGTCTTATGCACATAGAGCCTCTTAATAGCAGTACCTGGCAGTAATGTCTTCCCAGTTCCTGAGTGTGATTCAACTCCCTGGAGAACAAAATCCAAGCATCCCATCAAGACTTCATACTTCATGTATACATTTGAAAATTCAAGACAATGTAAACATCAAGTTCAGCCTAAAGTGACATCCTTGTGGCATTGTTTTGTCTTAATCAGCTATCGTGAATATAATTTTTAACCAGGAAGACTTCATGCTGGCTGGAATACAAACCACGTTCCCCTTGCCTTTAATAACCAGCAGACAGAGGCTGTCAGCTTGTTCCTTTTTAGAAATGCAGGTCAGCACAGCATATGGCGCTAAGAAACTTCCCATGCTGCAAATGCAGGGAGGCTCGCGTGTGACATCCAACTCATTCATGTTTGGGTTGTGTAGGAGGCACAGCGTTCCAGTCACAGCTCCCAGCTGCAGAGCACGCACAGCCTTAGCACTGAGCGGTGCTGCAGCAAGGAAATCTGGCACCCTGCCCTTCCTGCCTCAGTGCACACCACTGAAAGCCTCCTGGAGTATTCATGTTCTCTCCTTCATGCATTACAGGACCCGAGTGCCATGCCAAGACCAACTTCCCAGGACCTTGCAGGTTTCTGGGACTTACTGCAGCTCTCAATTGAAGACGTCAGCATGAAGTTTGATGAACTGCACCAGTTGAAACTCAATGAATGGAAAATAATAGAATCACCTGAAAGGAAGGTAAGCAGACCATGGACAATACCATTTACTCCCCATTTGTAGTTCTGCAGTCTCCTTGTGTTAAATACAGTAGCAAAACAGAATAGGTTTCTAATCTTGGGAAATATTTAACTGGCATGTCCCAATTTTACATGAAAACTTTCATCAGATGTGAGGAGTCTTTTCTATTTTAACAATGTTGAGCTGAATTACATAGTAAATAAAATGGATTTTGTTAAGCTAGTTTACTCCATTACACTTTTGTTCAAATTATTTGATTGACATTCTAAGGCTAGAACAGAAATATGTTCTTATTAATTGAGACTGAAGACAATAGGCCAAGAATTCAAACAAGGTAAATTCAGCACTCTGCTACATTTGGGGCAGCTTAAACTTGAACACTGCAGCGTTTAATCCTGCCTGCATGACACAAATGAGAATAGAATAGGAATGAGAGAAAAGCATGTGATAAAACATAGCACAGGTCATACTAAAGCTCAGCCGATGTACTTTTGGGGGACAAAATGATGCTGGCGAACTCCCTGCACCTCTACCCTGCAACTCCACCATCTGGGAGATGCCCCACATGATTCTTACAAACCAAAGGTGACAGATTGCCCATAAAAGCAGTGTAATTCTGAAACTGCCTTTTCCCTCTCTAGAACTTCATCCCTCACCTTGATTATCCCACTATCCTTGCTGATTATTGTATCAGTCAGATGAAAACAGCATTTGGTTTGAGTCAGTACTGTTGGCCTCAGATGAATACTTGTTTGGTTTGGGAGGAATTAGGAGGCATTTTGACAACTTTTTCATTTCTTCATGCTCCTCTTGGATTTTAATTTTCAGCCAACGGGTTGGTGGATGGTGAGTTTGCAACTCTTGCTTACTAGTGACAACTGGAAGTAAGAAATTATTATAGTGACAGAAACAGTTATATTCCTAAGAGGGAAATAACTAAAAGTGGAAAGAAAATTAAGATGGGATGACAGGAATGGAGCCTTTATAAAAACAGGAGATAGAGAAAATAAAGACAGGCAAAACTGGCTATCACAGGGAAGAGCATCTTAGGCTGTTGCACTGTTCCTGTTTAATGCAGAACTATGTTTTTAAATAACCTTAGTTATTTAGTCTTGGCTATTACATTTGGATAATAAAGTCAGAATTAGTTTAATAAGAAGACAAAAAAACCCAACCAACCAAAAAAAAAAAAAAGGAGTCTGTAAATCATAAGTGTATCAGTTCAATTTTTGTATTTTCTGAATCCTGCTGTGCATCAAATTAACTGTGTTCTCCATAAGGAACAGCCCATACTCTGGACTATTAACATTACTTTAATAAATTGTATAGCAAAAAGAGCTATTATAATAACCATACCTAGAAAAATGAAGTTATGAAGTTGTCATCTTCAGGGCTATGCAGTCCAGTATTAAACATGAAATTTTAAAAAAAAAATAAATTTAACTTCAAAGTTGCATCAAATTTCAAGTGCACTTTGAATGGGGATTGTATGAAATCACCTCCAGAGGTCCATCTCTTCTAACCTAAATTAGTTTGCAATGTCTTGATTATAGGCCCTCATATGATATTTCACAGTCTCTAAATGGTCAAAACAATTCTTGATTTAACACCTGCAGAGAAATTTACAGCTACTTTGGTAACAAAATCTACTGACTTTCACTTTATAATTTGATATTTCTTCAGAATAATTTTCTTTAAAATGGCCCAGGCTTGCAAGCAGAACAATTAGCCCTGTGTTTTCTCTCTGGTTGGCATTTGAATGTTTCCATAGAGCAATTCCTGGAGGAGACTAAACTAATAGACATGTATACACAGCTGCTATCTCATATCCAGCTGAGGCTAAACTCAGTATGATTAATTTAATCAAAAATCCTGCCCTGCTAATCTTAGAGAATCTTTTCACTTGATCAGACCACACTGATGCGCTGAATTCTTATTGGAGAGACAGTATGTGTTTCTGTTTATAATGAGTGTAATAATGTGTCAGCTTAAATTAAACAAATCCATATGAAAGTGAGGTGTGCAGATTGCATGTGCAAATACCTGCAAGGACGGTGGAAGGAAGCGCAGTCTTTTTTCAGGCACAGGACCGCAGAATGCATAATGGTTGTCAAATAAGAGGGTTTTGTCAGTGTCCCTAGTGTGGATAGCTGTCCATGTAATACATTAGTCAGCTGATGGGCAAGCACAAATTCAGCATGCTTGATGTATGTAATCAGTATTTCTCATTTCATGTCTTTGATGTGCATGCTCTGCTGACAAGTACCTTTTACACACAACTCACCCTTAATTTTAATGCCCTATTGCAGGAAGAAAGAAAGATTCCTCCTCCTGTACCAAAGAAGCCCCCAAAAGGAAAATTCCCTATCACAAGAGAAAAATCTCTGGACCTACCTGACAGACAACGGCAAGAAGCTCGAAGACGGCTGATGGCTGCCAAGCGAGCAGCCTCTTTCCGGCAGAATTCAGCCACAGAGCGTGCAGACAGCATTGAGATCTATATCCCAGAGGCTCAAACCCGGCTTTAAAGACAGAATGCTGCAGAGTTCCTTTTTTTAAACAAAATGCTTGTACAGTTTGTCACTTACCTGGTAATTTTTGTCTCATTCTCTCCACTAAATATGCCCTTGATGTTGTGTTCTTTGTGCCATAAGCACAGTGGAATGCTTTTGATTTCCTCAGAATTTGCTGAGCTCACCGCAAGAACGACTTCTTTTTGTATTTATTGTCTGACTTACAATCAGCTACAATGGATAGGGCTTGTCAAGACCTGACTTATCCAATATATTCTCAGAGGACAACAAGAAACACCTCTTGAGATGGAACCCAGCTTACTTTTTTGTTATTTATATTTTTATAAAATGTGTGATAATTAGAGATAAGAATAACAAACTATAAATGGGTGCATCTCACCATTCACTAGAGGCATTAGCTAATCCAAGTAGAAGGTGCTACAAATGTTAAGAGCAGGAAAGAAAGAACCCATTTATCTCCTTGACCTCCAGTTTCTTTTCCTAGAATCCAGCTAACATATTTACCCATGTGCTCTGCCACTCTTCTCATCTTTGTTCTGCAAAATAACATTAGGCCTCTCATCTCACTCGAGTTTCTGGAGATGAACAGGGATATTCAGCCACTAAAACTCCAAAGCTCATCAGAAACCAAGAAGCATACAAGTCTGGTGATGGTGGGAATGGCCACTGAGAAACGTTTGCTGTTAGCAGTATAATGACACTCTGAAACCTAAGCAAAATTGTAATGCAAGAGGACTTGAGTGATGGGTGAAAGGAAAACGGAAGCCTTAAAAAGTTAGATCTTCTGTAGTAAGATGAGTAAAGAAAAAGTTATACTCGCTCCTTTGGACCACTCATTGCATTTTTAACAGTTCTTTTACATGTTAATATTTATTTTATAAACCTTCTCGCTTTCATTTCTAGAGCTGTGCTACGTGTACTATTTCAAACTCTCAAATTGTTATAACAATTGAGTTTCCAGGGTATCCTTGAGAACAAAAAAATCTTGCTTGTTTAAAATGCCAGTTGTGATGTTGTAAACAGTTTAAGAAATATGAATGTGAGTGGTAAGTATATATAAGTTTAAATGGTTTTGTTAAGGTAAAGGTGAACTGTGGTTTACAATTGTATTTTTTTTTAGAACTATTTTTCTATGCAGTATCATTTATGGCAAGAATAAGGTTCTTGCTTGCTTCAGACATAGGAAAAAAAAAAAAACCTGACTCAAGAGATAAGCGATTTCCAGCCATGGAATATAAGGAAAATAATATATTTTCAAGCCTCATATTGTCAGAAGAGAGAAGTGGTAGATACCACAGTCAAGAGGCTTTCATTTGCAACAAATTAGGACAGAATTATTCCACTTCACCTCCCTTCCAGAGCCAACCAAGCAATCCAGCACTTAGAAGTCTTCAGGTGAAGACGCAATAAAATGAGTAACATGAAGCCCCGAACACTAAGGTTTGAATCCTGTTGAATACAAGTTTAGGTGAAAAGAATGAGAACCCAGTGAGACAGACAGCCCCAGCTACCCCATTCCCTGTTTACCTGCTTTAACAAATGCAATGTATTTAGCCATAGGCAGAACAACTCTTTAATTATACTAGAGCACTTTGGTTCTTCACCTGTTGAGCACTTTAAATCCAAATCCCACACACCCTGCAGCCTGATGGATGACTGAAAACATGAAGTACCGTAGGTTATGCAGATCTGACATTGCTTCAAATCTGTTTTCTTTTGTTTGGTTGGTTTCTTCCTTCTCTTTTTCCTGCAGTGTGTGGTATTAAGCATGAGTTCTGTCTTTGGACAGCTATAAAGCATGCTTGGCTTCAAAGTACGAATCTTTAGAGATGAAGTTTCGGGAAGTTTCTGTGAGAAGACACCCCTGTAAATTGAGCCTGGTATCTGGTATATACTTTACCAAGTAGCCTTAAACTATATTTGAAGCAAAAACCAAGACGAATGTATATCCTTTAAGAATGCAAAAAAAAAAAAAAAAAGAAAAAAAAAAGAAAAAAGAGGAAGAAAAGATAATAAATCCCTGAAATATTCTTCTATGGATCAAAACATTATATTTCCCATCTCTTGTGTTTTCAAGTCATTTTCTGTTAAGGAAAGAGCTGAATCCTAGGCAGTGTACAATATTGATGCTATTTCCTATGTTTGTTGTACTATTTTAAATACAGAAGTACATGCAGAGACTGGCATCTTTAGTCTTGAAAACTGGTATCTTGAAGTGGGGCTGCTAATTCGAATATCCCCATAAAACCAAAGCCAGTATTTTTCCCAGACTGAAGAAATTTAAAATAGAGACACTCACACCTGTACACATATATACATATGGCAGCTGATACATTTTATCTAATTTTCTATACACTTCCAGGAGAAATCACACTTGCTTTACTCGCTTGAACCCTCCTACCTGCAGCAACAGGTCATGCAATTAAGATAAGCTGTACCTGATCCTGCCAGTAATCAGACTGTATGAAGAGAAATTGCAAACCAAACAGATTACTGATAAACCAGAGATCCCAGCTATCTTAATAATTCTGACTTGGAGGAGTCTGTGTTCTACATTTCCTATGCTGTTATAAGGAAATTCTCAGTATAAGATTTATAAATCTATAATTTCTGTTTGTCCCACCTTGTTCAAACAAACAAAACAAACAAACAACAAAAAAACCAACACCATAAAAAACAATTGGAAAAAATCAAAAGTAAACTAGATGCCTACGAACAAATCTGATAATGTAATCTGTGCGCATTACATTTTGAAGTGCAATATATTAAATTGTTGTACAGGTAACACTGTATCTTTTAAGGCAAATAAGCCATTTCAATTTACATATTGTACACATGGTTAGTTTAGAAAGATAACATTATGCTTATCATATTTGTGTTGCACGTAAATCAGTCAGATTTCTTAATTCTCTGACATGATAAACACTATATCTTCATAAACATATTACCAGATTAATTGTAATCTGATTCCACATCACAAAAATGTAAGTCAGTTACAAAACCAAATTAGGCGGAACATAAATAAACAGAACAATAGGAACTAGAATGCTTTCTCCTTTGAGAGTTTATGGTACAGACCCTCTCAGAACAGCTGAATAGAGCAAAACAGTCTAGTGTTTAACTAAATATTAATTGGGCTAATATGTATTTTAACTCATTAAAACTATAGAAAGTCACTGTTCATTTAGTCATTGCCTGTAAAACACAAGTATACTAAACTTCAGAATTGAGAAAATTTAAATAAGGAAAAAGGCCTGAATAGTAAAATTGTTGATATTTGCCGTACTTATTTTTCCTTTGTATATTTTTTTAGATTTGAAATTCTTTGTAATTTGGTGAAGTACATTATGAAGTGTTTTATTATTTCATGTCCACCTGATTAGAATGGCCTTTGGCAGAATGCAAAGATGAACAATGTAGTACAGTTTAATACCAAAAAATGATATTTTAATTCATGCTTAAACATTGACACTATATTAGATTTGAGATCAATCAGGAAGGAATTAAAGCGTGCATAGGAAAGTGTGTGAATTTCATATATATAGATAGATATAACATATATTTCATATAATGGAAATTATTTGTTTTAAAATAAGCTCATGTCCTGCTGTATCAGTAAATTAGTACTCTACTTCCTCAGCACTGCATCTAGTGTACAGTCAAGGAATGTTAGGTCATGGGATGGTTTTGCAAGTAACTGCGATGTGATGGAGTGTCACAGGTGGCCCGGTGTGTCACACGGGGGCCTGTGGAAGCAGCACCTCTGAAAGGTTCCCGGCCCCGTGGCACCCCAGGCAGCGTCACCGTTCTGTCCCAGGCCCTCTCCATGCAGGCCCCCTGGCCCCTGCCCAGAGCAGCAGGCCTCCACATCAGCCCAGCTCAGCCTTTCACACTCGAAGCCTTGAGCCTGCCCTGCCCAGTCGGTGGGTTTGATGTCCTCCTCAGCATTTCAGTGTTGGCACCAGGGGTGAGGGCACACTGGAGGCTGACCCATCAAATGCTGGTTTGTGCATGCCAGTTTGATGTCTGAAGCTGGTTTGGCAGCTCCAGGTGTAAAGCTGTGCGCAAATCGTGTGAAACCAGAGCCTCGGTGTAAGAGAGCTTAAATGAATTATGAAGCAATGCTATTCCCATTAGTGTTCCCAGAGCATCTTTTGATGCAGGGATACCATCCGCCAACTGTGCTTGAGGTAAGGAATATCAATAAACCCCTTAATGTCTAGAGAGGTGCTTCCTGGTCTATGACAGGTTGACACCCACACTTACACAGTGCCTTTCATCCAGAAGGATCTCCAAGCACTTTATTAGCCAACACACAAACTCCAGGCTGGGCAGCTGGGACAGGTAACCCAGCACGGCAGGATGCTGGGGGTTCTCCCACCTGTCCCCATGCTGCTGGAGAGTTTCCTTCCACTGCACCCTTCCAGCATCTGGGACCTCACAGTCTGAGCCTGAGCTGAAGGAGAAGAAAAGACTCTCTGAACCAAGAGGAAGATCTGAGCAAAGCAGAGATGAGGGCAATCAGTGCCCATATTGTCCCCCAAGGAGTAGGCAGGGAGTGATGAGCATCAAATTAACCTTCCAGAACAATCTCTGCCTTTTCTGTTCCTGACAACAGCAGTGAGGTCCCAGCAGTGGAGAAGCTCCCTGGGAGGGCACTGGAGGAGACTCCTGGCTGTGCCAGACAGAGGAGCTGATGGCACTGGCAGCTGAGCCCTCTTGGTCAGGAATCTTGGCAAGTCTCCCCTTCGCAAGTGCATTTTCCCCCGCTTTCTTGGCGGGAGAGATCCATCCGGGGTACTTGCTGCACAAGCAGCCTTCCCCTAGCGCCCTGTTCTCTCCCCAGGTCTGCCCTCCAGCCCAGCTAACACAAGGGATGACGTGGGGCACAGGACTTGGGCATGATGATTGTGCTTTGGTTTGGGCAGCTGCTCTTTCATGAGATTCAGCCCTAACCCCAAGGGTTCTTTTATGGCAGAGCAATGGGGACAGGATCAGCAGATGAGAGGCCACCATTCCATATTGCACAGAACAGAAAGAAGATATATACATAAATCAATATATACACGTAATGATTTTTCACTGTCAAGGTTCCAGAGAACTAGACCCAGGAAACACAGTCAACGCCCACATTCCTGTAGATTGTGCCACTTTCTTCAGCTCATCCTCAACACTGATGGCTGTGGCAGGTTCACTGCCTACTGCAGCCTCACAGCCCATCAGCAACTATTCACCATGTTCACCTCCAGGGACCATCTTTCAGGAACATGGCATACTCATAGGCATATACAGAGTCCTGTCAGGAATTAAGCCCTCTGTATCCACAGAAATTGCTTAATTTATCTCTGAAATGCAGCTACCTCTATGGCATAATGCTGTAGCTGCTTAACTACATAATAGGCTGTTCAGGACAGCAAGTATAAAACCAAAATTGAAATGGAACATTGCCCAAAATAAAATTTGGCCAGCATATGTGGGCTGATTCAGCTCCTCTTAATGAAATAAAATTCCAATAGCTGAAAGAGGCCATGGCATTCATTACTGAATGTCTTTTCCAACATAAACAATTCTATGATTCTGTATCTAAAAATGGTATTCCACATCTTTTCTCATTAAATGCATATTGCATTTCATAAAAGATGATGGCAGAAGAAGACTGTAAATTCACTGATCCACCTTTCCACACCCGGCTTTTGTCCCATGACCCTTCATTGCCAGAAGAGAACTGGGCTTTTGAAGTCAGATTGTAGTTAAGGTAAATTAGTCTGTCTACATAGCTTGCTCTTTAACTGAGCAAACACAGAACAGTTTTCATCAGCTGGCAATTTAATTCTATATTTTATTAAGGCCAAATTGTTATTTTTCTAAATTGGTTTTGTTGGACAGGATTTTTTACTTCTCTAGGTACAAAACCATGAATATTTTCACCTAAGCATAAATGAGGAGGAGGCTTATTTGAATATATAGTCATTATTCACAAACACAGCCCGTTAGTGAGGAATTTTCTTCTTCTTACCTTGTCACTCTCTCATTTAACACACTATTTCCCATTCCTAAAGCTTCACTGTCATACAAGCTTCTTATTTGTGAGATGGATTATTGCAGAGCACCGGGCTAAGTTCTGATCCCAGTTGCATAGAATCAATGTTCAGAAACTGAAACCAGAAAGAAATATCAGATTTGAGTCAATATAACTCAGATCAATATCTGACTCAGCAAGTCTGAGGTAGGAAGGACTCCACGTTCAAGGTAGCAATTGTGCCATTACTTTGCAGGAGCTCATTTTTCCTTTCAGGTAGGTCAGACTCATGCAAAGGGCTCGGTAGCAGGTTTAAGTTTCTGACGAGAGTCCTCACAAAGAAATGCCGGCTTTGTTTATAATTACCATGGAATCCACATGCTCATATCTGTGCTTTGATTTACCCTTTGGAGGTTTAATAGAATGGTCATCTCATTTTAAAAGGGCTCAGCATGTAAGTATTATTTAGTTCAATTTATACATTAATTTCCTGACTGAAATAAAATTCCCTTTCAAGTAGCCTGGCTTATATGCTCTAAAACTGTTCTTTCCTGAAGAAAAGCCACTATGACTGTGCAGGATTTTCTGTACAGAGACAAAACTCATACTTTCATTTACCATGGACGTGCCAAAATTATAAAGTGTGGCCTAAGGACTAAATTAAATGCCTCCTATAGAACTTCAAGGAATGTTAGAACCAGGAAACTAGCTGTTTAGTTATCATTAAAAATATATATAAATATATATAAATATATATATACATAAGAAATCATATCAACAATGAGGATGAACTGAGTGCCAAATATTCACCATCTGTATAAAGTTACACTTCACTAGAATTGAACTATTTTATGTAATTCTTTCTCATGCTTTTATGGTTCTTTTGATAAATTCTATTTAGTAGCATGCAGGATACCTAAATTGAATGTACAGTATGTAGTTTAATTGCTACAATAATTTATTGGTTCTCAGTAATATCTTATTTACCAGAATGTTATTTGTTACTTTGAAGACATATTTGAAAATTGTTTTATTATTGAGTTATTCATTTTTTCATGGTTCTCTTCTCACCTCCAGCTGATTGTAAGAAAATGTGCTTCACTATTTTGCCCCATGGCTCTTTTATGAAGCTGCCTCTTTCAATTGGTTTATGTATTGTTTATGTTCATCTCCTGTAAATAATTCCGCAATTAAATTTTTTGAGAAAAAAATAGAGTACACTCTTTATTGCATTTTAAATTTTGCATTAGTTAAAATCTGACATTTCCAACAAAGCAATTTGTAGACAACACTGAACTATTACTTTAGGTTTGTAGCCTTTGGAGTGTTAGGAAATAAATTATAAAAATAATTTTGATAGGATTTTACTGAAATCAAAGGAAGACACATACAAAATCTGATGGAAAATAGCAAATAATGGAATAAGCTATGCCATTCCCTTGATGTGTTTTGATTTACAATCATTAATACTATAGGTGTAGAACGTCATCCACTGATTTTGAGTGAGAACATTGTGTATCAATAACAGAAAGAATACTAGTCATTTTTGCTAGTAAAAAACCAAAAACTGAATTACTTGTAAGCAGTCATTAGTGAGCAGAAGTAATGGAATGGATTTCTTTTGACAAAGTGAATCCTGAAGCATCTCTGTGTGTTTTTTACTCTTTGCAACAGAATAACCAAAAAGAGCTTCTAGCCTACTTCATGGTTTTCAGCTCCTTTCAGGGCAGACAAGTCTCCTTCTGGGAATGGCTTTAGCAACTCAGAAGAAAATTTGATCAATACTTTGCCACACTTCTTGATTAGACAAAAGCCATGGTAAGCATGAAAAAAAGATTAGTCTGTAAAAAGAAGGTATCAGAAATAATATGAAAAATATAAATTTATTTGGCATAGAAAAGTGTCTAGTTGCTTGAATCATTAGATTTTTATTGCTCATGTATTATATATACTATTGTAATGCTTAGGAGCCCTAGCTACGGACCACTTGTACATTTGAGCATTGTACATTTACAAACTGAAAATTTTCCCTTATCATGAAGAGTGTACAGCCCAACTAATAGATAAAAACAACAGATAGGCAGACATGGAGAAATTGATGGGAAAAAGTGAGATGTTATCAATTAAAATGAAGAGCAGCATCCCAGCATCCCATCAGTTGTCATTTGTTTTGCAGCCATCAGAAAAAGAGGGGATAATGAAGTGGAAGATACCCTCAGGGATGTCTTCCCAAGAAGGGCTTGAGTTCAAGAAAGACATTTCTTTGAAAATTTAACACAGAAATGATGAATTCTGGCATCCTGAGCCACCAGGAGGTGGAAGATGACATCTCCTGATTTAATGGCTAGGTACACTATGGACAGGTGGTGTACAAAGAGGCTGTGAAAGGTCTTGACAGTAAGACCAATAAAATTCAACGTTTGATATTCTGACAGCTCATTACTTCTATGAAGGAATTTTTATTTTTAATATCTGTTATGGAAGGCTCAAAATTTTCCAGCTATATGTCAGCAGTTTTAATGAGAATGAAATTTAGGGAGAGGTCATTAGAGCAGCTTAGTGGTTGTTTTTGTCTATGTCCTAATACTGGATGTTATGACACAGAGCATCACTTACAGCAGTTCTGTACTTTTTATATCAAAACTAAGGCCTTGATCACTTCTAGCTGAAATTCCAGTAACCTTTTAGCTTCTCTTAGCCTTCATGAGTTCCCTAAAATAGGCTGATCCTTCCTGCAATCTGGAAAGGATCTCAGGACTAACAAGCAAGCTGTTTCTTGTACAACAGCTTCACAGATGGCTGAATGTCAGCCTCAGTATTATAGGCATACCCCTATAAATGAGGACAGGCATTGCTGATGAACTAGTAAGGTCAAGTAAAGCTGGAGCATAGATGTGACATATTTTATTTAAATTGCTGAACCAAATAATCAGGTGCAGAGTACATTCTCTGGAATTAACATATTTATTCCAGTTGAACTACACTGACACTGACAGTGGGTTTGTAGAAAGCTGCTATTGTTTTAACTGTAGCAGCACAGCTGAAGTGTGAAAATTTTGAAATGTAGAAAAGTACCTTACATAACCTATTACAGCCCTAACAGAGTCCCTGCACAAATTTTGCCATGACTTTTTAAACAAGCAATTTATAAGTAGCTAGAGGATAACACAGTGATAAAAACTAGGCAACGCTGGTTTGCCAATATCCTATCACATCAGCCAATTTAATTTTCCTCTTTAACAAGATGAATGGCCTAAGGAATTAGGTAAAAAGAGTAGGCTGTGATAGATCTTAGTTTCATTGAGGTTTTTGATTCAGTTCCAGTGTGCCATTTTCATATAAAACTAGAAAAATATTGTCTAAATGAATTTTTTCTAAAATTAAAACTGATGCATCTAAAAATATTATTTTAAATATGCATATATGTTTGACATTTTATGAAATCTGAAGGCCTTTTGAAGTGTGAGAAGGAGAAAAATCTAACCTGCTCTCAGTCCTATTCAGCAATTTCATTGACAACTTTGATGATCTACTAAAAAAATCATCATTGACGTGAGAGCATTATATTCATTGACCTGGAAATAGTTACAGGTTCTGCAAAGGATATGATCAAAATTCACAGTGATCTCAAGAAAACAGACATGCTTTTTACATTCAATGTGATGTAATTCAGTGAAGAAAAAACCAAAAATTCTATACTGATTGCTATACTAAACGTTGTACTCAGATGTGACAGAATACTCTTTTGAGAAAAAGCAGAGCAAAGAAAATGTGATTGCAAGCTAAAGGAGAGTCAACCTGATGCTAAATCAACACACACTAAATCATGTGCTCTTAAGAAAAAAGGAAATCTAATAGTGAATATATTAGCATATCATTAAATTAGTGTGGCTTAACACATTATCATGCTGTGTAATCATCCATGTATACACAATTCTAAATTGCAGCGCGCACACGTTATTGGACTCGACATTGCAAGCGAAGCTAAAACAAATTGCCCATAGAAGGAAGAAGTCTTCAGATCAATAAAAATCAAACTCATGTATCTGAGACACGGCTCATCCTCCTCCGTCCAGGCTGCTCAGTAGAAATCTCCATGGGTGCTGCATTTGGTTCTATGTCAATTGTCTAAGGATGTCTAACAGACTTGAGTGGAGATGGTATTTGTCTTTGTCCTAGATATGAACCCCAGCAGGTCAAGGATACAGGGCAGGATGCTCTTTTTGTGCTTGTCCGCCTGTGTTTTGGAACCAGACTGTCATATTTGGGCAATGGTGCAATACAGACTCTCTGAATCTTGCTATCTTCAGCTTAGCCACTTCCACACAAATTCTGTCTGAGATGGCAGAAAGTACCCTCTGAATCTCAAGCAAACACTCAAACACAAAATGTTTACAAGTGAGATAGGCAGAGACATTTCATAATGCCTTAAAGTGATACTGACTGGCTGAGTACTCAGTGATGCCACTGAGAAAATGGCAAGTCAGATGCTGGGGATGTACGGACATTTCCTCTGCGCTACAGAGCTTATTGTTCCACTTTGTACAATACTGTTGAGTTTTGGTTAGAGCATTAAATCCTGTTTTGTAGGAATTGAGAAGCAGTGGAGAAAGTTTGAGAGAAAGCAACAGGGATTACAAAATATTTAGAAAGCATGACATAAGTGAACAGAGTTCAGAAGATGAATCAAAAAAAGACTGATTTGTTTCAATCAAATGAGTTATTATGAGCTGTTAAGGAAATTGCTTCCCCATTCCCTGGAAGGAGGTTATTAGCATCATTAGCAGAAAAGTCAAGCTTTTGTTTCTTTGGGTAAGGGTAGTGAATCCCTGTTTAACTATTCAACTCAAGGACAAGGTAGCAAGGACAAGGTATCCTATGTGGCTTCGCAGCTGTGATCCACATGTCAGCAGTCCCTGAAGATCCACAGGAACCACTGTCCAGCATCCTGGCTGCACACATGCTCTGGAAGGGATGTGCCTAGACCCCACTGGTACCCTCACCTCACCTGACAGATGTTCATATTTAAAAGCAACTGACCATTTGCAGGTGTGGAAGAGGTGTTCACCTGCCAAAGCTGTCAGTGCTGCTCCCCAGCTCTTCCCAGAAGGAGAAGCTGACCAGGAAGGTGGATACAAGAGGCTAGTGCCACTGCTGGCCTCAGCACTTGGGCTGGTGGGTACTCAGGGTCTCCACTTCTTCTCCTCTTATGGGCTTATCAGCTCACCAAGGAACAAAGATGGGCTGTTCTTGAATAAAACACTGTAATACTAAATAAGGCAATTGCAGAAAATTGGTGATAGCAGCTGAGCCAGCAATGTTCTTTTCTCAGTATGAGGTTCATATCCCTTTTTATGAGTAGCATGCGCTAGGCTGCTTGAGGTGTTGCAATTAAGAAAAAAATCTAAAGAAAATTTCTGCTCTACATGAGGAGTAACACAGCTCAACAGAACATTACCCCTGAACAGAACCCCAGATCCTGACCAGGAGTAAACATTATTAACCCACTTAGCCAGAATCTCTTCAAAGGTCTTTGTGGCTGCTGTGTGGCTCGTGTATCCTTTGTGACCCACACTAACTCCCCTGCATAGGTGAGAACCATCTGAAACATGGAGGAGTTTGCTTGTCAGAAGGGCTCTGCACCTGCTGTTGCCATACTTGGCTTCCTCCTTGCAGCTGAGCACCATCACACTCGCTGCAGAGCTTGGCACTAAAATATTTGAGGAGGACAGAGCTTAGGTCAATGGGGTGGAAAATAATGACAAATCAATTTAAATGCAGATCCTGGAGGACTGTGTTATAATAGACTGCTTCAGACAAATCTTAAGAGGAAATTAGCTTTAGAAAAAATCAAGGATTCAGTGTATTAAAAAGTGACATAATCGCAGTCATAACAGAGGTGATAAATCAGGTTTGCCAGATAGGAAATAAATCATGACTGAACAGTAAGGGAAGCAGATGAATGTTTTGCTTTGGAGTTTGAATATGTCAAAGTGAATTTTGTAAAAATATTTATAAATTGATGAAGCATTGACAACATCTTAAAAAATCTGGTATTTAGAATTTTATGAATGTTTATATTTCTATATTTGTGTGGGTTTGTATGTGTATATATATACACATATGTATATGTGCATATATAATATGTATGTATACATTTATCAATATAGAAATAAAAGAGGGGCAACTGTAAATTTTATACATATTTAATTTTTTTAAATGGCCAGAAATCATGTTCTGTTTGGTTTGTGCATGTCTGGATCTCATGATAACACCATTTGTTTGTCTAAACCACAGAAGGAGGAAGCTGAAAAGAAAGGCTGAGTAAAGAGAAAACCTATAGAGCAAAACCAAAGCCAATGCTATATTCTTTATTCTTTGCTTACCAGAAATACATGGTTGCTTTAGCTGATATGGAATAGGACTTTGCCATAATTCTGCCTCACAGTGAAAGAGTATTTTTGGGCTAATTCACACTACATATCAGTTTCTACAGCCACATCTCAAATCAAATACATGCATGCATATTGTGCCAGAAAGCAAACAGATTCTGCGTGAGATGAGCTAATTCATCGAGACACTTTTCAGCCTCAATTACAAGGTGGTTTTACTGTTTTGAGACAAATATATAACACATATATATATTTGTATAAAAAATTCAAGATCTTTTAATCTTCCACTCAGATTCACTTCACGCTCCAAAATCTTTCCAAAATACATATTGTTGTCATCTTATTTAATGAGACATGGAATAAACCAATTTTACAAGAGCATCCTCATTTGAAATAACAAGTAAGAAGCTGTGACCCCCCCATCAGATTTTACATCTGTAATTAGTAACTGAAGAAGGAAAAAAGTCTAATACCTGGAGATTAATGTGAATTTCTATCCATTCAGTTAGAAAGGTCACTTAAGACCACATGCAAATCAGCTATGATAGCACAGGGTGAGGAGAGGCTCCCTCTGTGTGCATTTCCCAGCTTTCTCATCTCCAAATACCAAAGTAAGGTAACTGTTACAAAAATGCTGTTGTAAGTCAGGGGCTACAACGTTTTCCCTGGAATTTACTGTGTCGAAGGAGATGATACACGGAGAGGAGGGGTTTTGTGCACAGGAGGACCTGAGGAGCAGAAGGCAGCATTTCGTGGCCACGTGGAAGACTTGTAGGAAGCCTCTGGGGCACATTTAC
Organism: Phainopepla nitens; assembly: GCA_013400175.1. Taxonomy (NCBI): domain Eukaryota; kingdom Metazoa; phylum Chordata; class Aves; order Passeriformes; family Bombycillidae; genus Phainopepla; species Phainopepla nitens. The sequence goes on along the minus strand of VXBQ01011951.1, from coordinate 407,079 downwards.
CATCTGTGATGTGTTTCACTCTGATGGTATTTACCTTGTGAGACGTAACAGATTGTGACCCTTCCTTGGAGTCTTCCTGGGATCAGCTTTTCTTTTCTGGAAAACAGAATAGCTGGTCCATGAGCTGCTAAGTATTTATCTTTATTGTCACAAATGAAATATCTGTAAATATCTTCTGCGATGATCTGTTTTGTTATCTAGTGTCAGATGCTATACTGGGACTAGTGACTTTTTTGGACAAAGATTAATGGCTTCCAGTGAAGCTAATATTGTATTTTTACCTGTGAAGAAAAAAGTTTGGTTAGTTCAGGAACAAGAAGAGTGATAACTCTCAGTCAATTCATGAAAGGGGGGTAGTTTTCAAGGTAAAATATATGAGGGAAACTGTTCCTGGGGAAGTGGGTGAGAGATGTCAGAGATGGATAGGAATGAACAATAGATGCTTTTAAGCCACAAGTCCATTTCCAGCAGCTAAAAATGAAAGATGATTATGACCAAAATAGTATCTAACTTGCTGTAATTCTCATTGCACTATCTTACATTACCCAAGGGAGATCTGGATTTCAGAAATCATATGAGGAGCTGACAGCCCTTTCAACCACCACCACATCACTGTGATGTGCCCCCCTTTCTGGTTATCTCCAAAGTTATAATGATTTTTGCTTTTGCTCTAAACAAAAAGACAATTTCCAGGGTCCTGGGAGTTCCCCCCTTGCACAGTGCTGGTTAAAGGCAAACCCCCTTGGACCATTCTTGCCTCATTTTACCTTATTCTAGAAAGAACTTCACTGTTTCTTACATTTAACTAAATAAACCAGTTAACATGTATAAAAAAATTCGTATAAATGAGTTCTCCCACCCTTCTTTGTCAAGAAGGAAATAGAAACAAATAGAGTAGAGAACGCTTTTTAATACTGTCTGGAGGGACAGTCTGGGGAGGCACTAAATTATTCAGTTCCTTTTCGCTCTGTCAAACAGGACAGAAGAAGCTTTTCACAGTCCCATTTTGCTAGTCTGGAAAGTGTGAGGAATGAGAGGCATGCATCACATCTCCTTCCCAGCCTGCCCTCCTGGATGTCTTTCCAAAGGCGGGCAGCGTGCAGCCTCTCGGTGCGTCCCGCCGCGCAGCTGGACTGGGGCTGCTGGCACAGGCACAGCGCAGCTGCCACGTCCAGCAGGCTCAGCCAGCACTTCCGAGCACAGCTCTCCGTGTTTCAGAAGTTTATACTGCCACCCATTGCTCTATCTGAGCACATCTTCCCTGGAAGTGATAGAGAACTCCTGAACAGATTTCATTCGCAATAATACATTTCTCTTTCTGGAATCACAGCTCTCCATCACAGCAAACAGATATATTTGAGAATAATGGTTCTGAAGTGTCTGCATAGGTTAGAGTGGGAATGATTTCTCAAAGGCAAAGTGTGATCAGGCTGTAGAGTCATTGGATCTATTTTCAGTGCCTCCTTCTCCTCAGCCAAGAATACTTTGGCCCCAGCTTTGTCCCTCTGCCACAGGGGTTTTGTTCCAGATGTTGTCAGCATGTTGCAGTGATGCAGGGGAAAAAAAAAAAACAGGTGTTCTAACCTTTGAGGCTGAGCATCCATTGCCTGACAAGATATATTACACCACATGATTGGAAACAACTGCACCTGCAGGGCAGTTGCAATGGGAACTATGGCTCCTATAAAATGAGATGAGAAGGAAACTACATTTGGGACTGTGCTGGTACATCTGGGCCATCAGTGTATGCTGCTGAAATAACAGAATCTATGTTTTTCTGCAGGCAGAGCTTACAAAAAAAGAAAAAAAAGGCATTAAACCAATATATCAGCAGTCACTGTAAGCACCAAATTCAAGAACTTTCTTCAATGGTAGTGATTCACTCTTTTTCAGAGTTTGGAGGATTTCATGTTATCATGTAGTTCTACAAATGTTTCCTTGCACCATGCTTGTGCTATTCAAAAAACTTTAATTTTAATTTCATTTTTTCCCTTTGGCTTCATCTGCTATAACTATACACAACCAGCTTGTTGCATCTGTGTTCCCAACACATGCACACACGTGCATAGATGATAAATTCCTTTACACCAGTACTTGTCATTAATGAACTTCAGTCTTGATTTTTCCATGCCATTGGTCAGCATCTCATGACATTATCTGGCAGAACATTTGTAGGCATAAGAATGCATTTTTATAAGGGACTAGGAAGAAAATTAATTTTGTTTATATTTAAAAAAAATGTGATACTCATTTCACCAGCATCATAGCACTGAGGAACTCCATGATATGTCTAGAGTGCAGCTCAGCTCTGCATGAGCCATGTGGGGAAAAAAAAAGAAGGCATTTGTGCATGGCAGCTCAAGCTGGAGAGATTTTGGGAGCTTCAGGTCACGCCAATCATGCAGAGCCCAGTAAGGGACAGGATAGGAGACCAGGACTTTCACTCTAGTTTTTTCTTCCAGCTTTGAAGAGATTGGGCTGAGAAGATTTTTGCTAACTGGAAGCTAGGAAGTATCTCCAGGGATGTTTGTTTTTTCCTGTCTAATGCTCAGGAAGCAAGAAGTTATTGAGGAAGAAATCCAGCTCATACTGAGAAGGAGGGCAGCAAGCTTGGAGAGGAGGAACAGGAAAAGACCCAGGGGGCAGGAAAGGTATGCTTCAGGAAACAGGAAGAAATACATGCAAAAAAGATGCTGATGGAGGCCAAGACTGGCTGCTGGGATGGAATAGGAACTTATCCTCCCTGGCCCAGACTGAATTCAGGGCTACTCAACAGTAAATATTCAGCCACTCCCAGTCAGTGCCTCTGGAAAAACAATAGATCATTACTCAGCTATGTCTCAGCCCTCTTAAGAGACCAGTTCACACGGAGATCAGTAAAAATGATGGAAGGGTCTACTCCTTTCACATACCAAACTGGATTTTAGTTTGGAGTTGGAAGGTTGGGAGATTTTAAAAGCCTCTTGCAAGAGGGCAAGAGGGTAAAAAAACCCCAACCTGTCCCTCATCTTATAAGAATAGATTGAATGCAGCTTGTATTAGGCCAAAAGAGCTGTTGGGAAGCAGGATAAGCAAGCTCCCAGTTGGCTCATGGAGGGTTTCTCAGCACCCTCTCTCCATTCTCCCACTGACAGTGCTGCCACAGGATATGCAAGTGTGAGAAACTACAAGTAAACACAGGGATTTATAACACAGCAAGGAGGAAACTACATAATGAAATTAAACAAGGTTCCCATCTGAACATAAAAGAACTTCAATAATTCTAATTAATGGCCAGGAGACACATTACAAGACACAAGACAAGCAATGAGGCATAAATGAATAAATAAAAACATCAAGACTGCTGAATCACAGAATAAATTTTGCTCATTTTATTTGTTGGGTTTTTTTCATTCAAATTACAAAAAAAAGAAATGGAGTTGTAATATTCAGATCTTGTTAATGCTTTAAAAATAAAACAACAAATCAAACTCACTACAAAATATTGCAGATGCAGTTTCACTTCAGAAATACATAATCAGCCATAGTATGCCAGGGAGGATCAGCAGTACATTCATTGAACATAAGCCAACACAGGTACACCAGATCTTATAAAAGTATCTGCTGTTGACTCTGTACTCATGCTTTAGTAACCTTGCCCCTCACTTGAGCGGCCTGAGCTTATCCCTGTGGATTCATGAATTGCACTTGAACTTTAAATCTACAATTGGAATTTTCTGTTTTTTTCCTCTGACTGCCTATATTTAGACCATTGAATCAAGCAAACAGAATACCTCCTTTTATACCTCTAAGTAAAATAATTTAAGGCATATCTTAAATGTAAGCTAAGTTAGATACCACCTAGTTTCTTCAGTTTCAAAATAACAATGTAAGACTTGGTCTATAAGGTTGATATTGCTATTTTAAGATACACAATTTTTTAATTCCAAAAATAATACAATTATTATAGTGTTGTGTGAAAGTATTAAATAATTCTGCTCCTTCTAAGTTAAAAATTATGTGAAAGACAGTTCTTGCCCGACTGAGCATTTGTTCAAGTAGTGATTCTAAAGGGAGTGTCTAAGTGACAGTTCCATCCAGCCCAGGAGGGTTTACGTTTAAATTACCCTGAAATTCAGCAATTAAGAGAACTTTTAATAGCTGCAGCAATCTATATCCCAGTGCTGTCTGATACCATTGGCAGAAAAAGCTGTGTTAATGAGAGGTCATGGGATAGAAATCACTTTCACTCTAGTGAACAAATTGTCATTTATATGCAAGGACTGCATGGGGGTTTGTATACTGGAGGCAAGAAGGAACATTATTAGTTTCAGACGGAAGGAGAAAAGTACAACTTGAAAATGAGAATTTGTCATAAATATCAGGATGAACTGTCCCAACATGAAAACTGACATGAGAAAATACCTTTTCCAAGACTGTGATTTCCCCTCTTCCCTGCTCTCGTCCACTACCATATGCAATGGCCAAGCAGAAAACTCATTGAAGGCAACTTTGCACCTGGCTGGGCTCAGTCTATGCTCAGCAACTTTCTCTAATGAGAAAAGTAATATCATTTAGTATATTTGGGGATGGAAAAATCTGCTGTTCCTATTCTCGAAATATTAAGTATCTGCTGTGTTTAATCAACTAGAGAAAAGACACAGGTCACTTCAAAATTTACTTTTATTAACTACAAATGAATTTTCAAAGCATAAATAAAAGATCATTTAGTTGAGTCTGATACCAGCTGGTGGGGTATAGCTAGTCAGAGTTAGAATGGAGTAGCCAGTGCCCAACTAGTCACATCCTAGTTGAGAGTAGAGAGGACAAAGGATATTCCTCTCCACCTGTAGATGTTATCTGCCATAACATTTTGATGGCAATTTCCTTTTAGCAGACTTCTCTTGCACTAAGTTGGATTAATGTTGCTCTGCTGCTACTAATATTACTACTGCTTTCTCTGGATAAATGCTGTCTGCACCAGAAAGGATGAAAAAAAATTGAGCAACCAAAAATTTTTTTTAAAAAGACATTCCACAGTGAATTGCCCAACCCCTTAATAATCTCTACCTAAAATAGCCTAGTTTTGCAAGTCATCTTAACACCTACAAATCAGAACATTCGGATGGAATGAAAAAACATTATGAACAGAAAAAGCAACTTCAAGCAATCTGTTGTTACATTTACATGTAAAACAGCTAAGAAAATAAGTTCAGCTCTAATTATGCTTAAAACCCCCTTATTTGATATTTTTGACTTAGAACTTTTGACTAGTCCATATATAGTCTTTCAAAGACACATCCAAATTTAGAGTCATGAAAGTTACATTAAACTTCAGAAAATATCTAACAGGTGGGCACAAAAATAACCTGTTTAGTTTATAAAAAAACCCACCCAGCCCACTCTACTCCAACCTCAAAAATTGAAAATGTCATCTGATTTCAATATACCAGTATTTTCCAGGGAGAAAGTACTGGGAATTAATAGGCTTTTCAGCCTAGCAAGGAAAAGTACAACAGGCAGCACATAGGGGAAAGCTAGACTGCTTCAACCTCCCGAGAAGGTCTGTATTTTAAGACTGAGATTAGTCACTGGAACAAGCTGCTAATAAAAGCAGCAAATTCATTTCTTTGGCCATCAAAAGCATAATAACTGGATTTCTGAAAATAAGCATTAGTCAAACTCAGGTGATGAAGCCTGATAAAAGAATGACTGAGTGAATGTTAATGGTTTGTGATGTGCAGGAGGCTGGATTACATGCTCTAGTGATACCATCTCTCCTTAAACACTTTGAGTAAATACTGCATTGTACTCGCTTCAAGCATAATGATCAGAATTCAGCAAATCCACCTTTTTCTTCTGCTGAGTTTTATGTTTTGTTTCTTTTCAGAAATCAGGGAGACAATTGCCGTGTTCCTGTCTGTCTGCTTTGCTATATTTTTTTTATGCTCCTAAATCTTGAAATGAAGCAGAGTTCACTTTATGACCCCTTCCCACTAATATGGTATAATATAAATGAAAGCTGAGGCCATTATATTTATCGCTGCTAAACCCACAGAAATGACAGGCACTCTCTGGGCATGCTGTAGCCTCAGGCATGTGGGATAAATTGCAAGATTTTAGGGACTTCTTGGGAGCTTCAGATCTCAAATCAGTTCTATGAACAAATAAACACTAAAGATGTTTAAGTAACTGTGTGCTGGAAAAGCTTATTTATTTAATTAAAACAGTAATTTCAGTTCTGCAGGTTTGTGTCATGCCTGTCCCATACCAACCTTCTGGCCATTATATCTTCTTCTCTACTTCTCTGCAAGGGAAGTTCCCACTGCATCTTTCATTCCTGAATGATTTCTAGAACTGGGTTAAGTTTAAACGGGAAAAAAAGATTTGGTAATAGTAATGTACTTGAAAAGTGTGGAAGTGATGGAAAGAAGCAGTGCCACTGCTACCATTTGCTCTGAGGAGTAGTTCTGCAGGTGAGGAGCTGTGCCTCTTTTTGACGAGATCTTTCTAAATATCCGTGTGTCTGACACCACGCTTTCCGAATAAGTTCTGTTTTCACGACAGCAGCACAGCTGTCGATTTCCCTGGAATTAACATCCAAGCATCCTTCCCAGCATCGGGTTCTTGCTGACCCGCTGGAAGAGAGCAGCCGCCGGCCGCTGTTCAGGGCGCTGGCAGAGCGCAGGACAGGGGCAGCAGCGGCCTGTCCCCAGCGGGGCTCAGGGTCCCGCGGCCGGGAGCAGATGGGTGACCGGGGCGGAGGCACGGGCGGGACGTGCGGCAGCTGGGAATATCGCGGTCCGGAGCTTAGGCTTGGACATCCAGCTGTGAGCCCGCAGGGCCGTGAGAGGTGACGGTGAGCCTTGTTAGGAGCCTGTGTACCAGTAAGGAATAATGTCCCTGCTTCCCCGTCTGGGGTTGTTGTCATTTTGGAAGCGGTAACCAACAGCCTGCTGTTTGTTCCTGCTCCGGGGGCGAGTGCTCCGTTCCCTGCCATTGCAACCAGGATTAAAGCCGAAACCCGCAGGGGGAGCGTCATCTCCGCACTCCGCCGAGCCGCCGCCGCCGCACACAAACCAGCACCGCTGCGGAAAGCCGGCGGAGGCGTCCCGACCCCCGAGCTTCGCTTCCAACCGAGCGGTTTCTGGCGTCTGGTGACACCGCCACGACCTTCTGCCGGGTTGGAAAAGGCGCTGAGACAGGGAGGACACCGGGCGAGACGGATCCTGCCCGGTTCCAGCACTGTGTGCCCGTGCTCCCCGGCGCACAGCCAGGCGCTCCCGGTCCCGGTCCGGGTCCCGGTCCAGCAGAGCCGCCAGGGGCAGGGGGCGGCTCGGAGCCGGCGCCGCGCCCCGCCGGAGAGCGGCTCGGGAAACTTGCAGGGCTTGGGAGGTTTTTATCGCAGAAAATTTGTTGGGGGGTGGGGGGGGTAAGTTTGTTTGCGTGGTTTCAAATCAATAATAAATAAAAAGGTAAAGCTGGGAGAGCAGTTGAGTTCTTCCGAAAGAGACCTTGGCTCCGCGGTGCCAGGGCTGGCGGGTGCACCACAAGCTCTTCGCAGGCTCTCTTGGCTGCCGACCTCGGCTGCGCGCTGTGGAGTCACGGCCATACCCTGTTTCTGCAACGAGAATTTAGGGCAAGGAGAATTCGACAAAGAGTGACAAACCCCATGGAAGGTTGTTCAAAATGTGTCGGACCTTTATATACAGAATGCTGTGACCAAGTTTCCGTCCAGAAGACAAAATCTCATTCATTTATTTACCCTTTAACTTCTCTTGCTGTGATGTATTGTAATGCCACTCTGATGTTTTAATTGTTAGCAAGTGAGACACAGTTAGAATATCTTTTTAGTAAAATTATTGTTGGAACCAGCACCCAAACCCTTCCTGAGCAGTAAATTTCTGAGCACTGAAACACAGGTAAGTTTCCACGAGAATTTCAGTCTTAATTACTGACTTTTACAGGGTCAACTATGAAGCTGCTGGAATTTTTTTATCATGGAGATTTTATTATAGAGGTCAGTCCTACCCTGTGCTTGACCTTATTTGTAATAATTATAAATCAGACATTTAACCTTTCAGTGGATAAGAATAGTAGGGTGATTATAATTTTGAGGATTTGTGGTAGTATTTCTTATAGACTGATCTTAGACCATATGAAGTTGCAAATTTGAAGACTAGGAACTAAAGCAAGACATTGTAAAGTGCTTTTTACATTTTTTTCTTTTTTTTTTTTTTTTTTTGTAAAATGCCTTTTCCAGGTAACGTTACATCAACCTTTAAGTGGCACAAGGTTGTCATCCCCAGAGCCATCCAGGACTTGACAGACTCTGTGCCAGTGACTGGTGTTGTGTCTTCCAACCAGGCAAAACTGCATCTCTCAGGCAAAACTGCATCTCTCATACCTGCCTCAAACCAGACATTAAAACTGAGGATGAGACCCCCAAACGCATTCCCTGACCTATACTTGTGAACATCTCCTACCCCAGATGGAGGGGCTGCTATAACAAAACAATACATTTGGCCCTACAGCCCTGAAAAAGGCATGTGAATACCCTGCCACAGGTCCCTGGCTGCTCGGGAAGAGTCTGTAAAGCCAAATACAGCCACAGGGTGGAGAAAGAACTATGTAACTAAAATTGCACCCAGGGACCCTGTCTAGTCATACTTTCCCCTGGGAGCACAACCCGTGTAATCCCCCAGGAACACTGCTAGCCTCCACTATGCTTTGTTAGAGAAGCCCTTGGAGTAGTTGCAAGATATGCATCTATACAAGAGTTGAGACTGTGAATGTGCAATGAATTAGCCTTTGTGCACATCTAAATTTCTGAAAGAGTTTAATTGGCTTTATTTGGAACTGCTGCAATAGTTTTTGTGAATAATCCCCTATTTTAATTAAAGAAAGTAAACAGATACGTGGAAAAAGAAATATTAACTGGATCCATATCCTTTCCAGTCAAGACTAAATTCCAAAGCTTCAGCAGTGAGTGTGCCTCCATACATTGCCTCGGTGCATACGGACAGGGGCTGTGGGATGATAAAAGTCCCCTGATATTACAAAAGGCTGATCAGAAGGTTGTGGTTTAGGACACACTGCTGATGTTGGACCCTGTTCCACAGCGGGGCACAAATGCTGAGCACTAAGAGGCATTCTTGTGCACTGTGGCTGTCTGCATCTCCCACAAATCTAAGCAGGGTTAAGGCCTCCTGGGGCCCTGACCGCCACTAGGCTGGAGGTGGACGGAGCCATGGTGCGTATCCATTTCCATTGCTCCCTTCTCCACAGAAGTACTCTTCACTGAAGGCAGAAAGGAGTGTGGATAGAGAAAGTGAGAGAGAATGAGTTAATTTTTTACCTTCTACACCAGAGGTATAATGCTATGTTACTTCCTTGTTCCGTCTTAACGGTCTGATCTAAGTAGATTAAAAACCAGCTGCTGCTTCAAGCTGTCTTTGACAAGAGCATGAGAATTTGAGGCAGTTGATGAAGTGCCAACTCCATTAGCTCTGCAGCTGATGTCTTTTCATATATTACCAGCCAGTCTGAGCAGCCATGGCGGGCTACTGCGGGTACTCAGTGGCTGCCACCATGGGTCGACAGCTATCTGGAGTGTTAGATGCAGGACACATTTGTCTTCATTCTGCCTCTCAGTTTGCCTCAGTAAAGCAGATGATCAATGAGCTGTTTCAGAAATGGACTGAAATCCCAAAGTCCTGAGAGAGAGTGGTAAGAGGGACCTCTCTGTTCCTCCGACTTGTTCAGATGTTCTGCTCCTGTGCTGCTTTCAATATCCCTCTGATATTTTCATCTTTACACAGAGGTTGCTCCATCCCCTACACCATCCACGTGAAGAGTCATTTTTTCCCTCTAATGTGATGCCAGAATATTTGTGGAGAGCAGAGGAAAAAAAAAAAAAAAAGAAATGCAGAATATTTTGCACTTGGGGTCAGAAATGCACCCTTGGACCTAAAGTGGTCATTCAGGAAGACGGATTGACAGGGTGCAATGGCAGATGGAGTAAATCTGGAGACTCTGAGAGTCTGATGTGGCTCTCAGAGATCATGAAAACACATAAGGGAAAAGCAGAGATCATATCTGCCGTGGTAGATGGGAGTCTATGTAGAGGTTTCTCCTCTCTGCAAATACTATGGTTCTCCTTCTGTAATGGGCAAGCTGACAGAGCTCACTGAAGCAGTAGCCAGCACATTTTCAATGCAAACTGATGTGCCTGCTATACTGCGTCCTGTGTTGAACCTTCCTGCCAGTATTACATTTATTATGTTCTAGCAACCCTTCTTGGGCAGCTTCTGAGACACAGGGGTGCATGGGACTGATAACCCAGAAAGAAACAGCCCTAGCTGGCTGCCTCCCAGGCTTTGGCAGGCACACGTGGATTCCTGGCCCTGTCATCAAAACCTCACTGGTATTGCCTCGCCTCAGATCTTGCGCAGCAAACTGTGCAATTGCCAAGGAGCCCAATTGCTTCCAAAAGCATGCTTGTCCTTTGCAGGGCTGCACGACCTGCAGCCAGCATGGCTCCTCACCTTGAGTGAAGCTGCCCTATCCTGACTGCAGCAGCACCTTCTTACTGCTGAAGCCCCTGCTCCCAGCAGCCCAGTCATCAGGACACGTATGGTCCTAGAAGGTGGTGACCAAGTGATTGATGTCCTTTGGGTCGCAGATCACACAGAGCTCAGCTGTCAAGAAATATTCCCTAGGAAAAAATGCTTATTTTCCATTGACTAGAGGGAAACTGGGGATATACAGTATAAAGCTGAGTTATGTACCACGAACATCCTTTCTGAAGACCTCCAGGATTTCTTTTCTCCTTTTCTCCTCTGCTTACCTGTTGCCTAAAGGCAGAGCCAACTTCTGAATATTTCTGACATTTTTCTCCCACAGCATTTTCCTAAATATGGTAAAAATTCAAAGTGCACCTTGTTCTCTTTTATAGATAAATTGCCTGAAGGATGTACTCAAATCAGAGAAATCACAAGCACATGCTTACTTGTTCTTCCACATACTAGGTGTACACCCATGACTCAGCTTAAGGAAAACTCTATAATGTCAATTGATAAATGCACATATATATTCAACAAAAATGCTGCAGTGTTGAAAAGAGTCTGAAAGCATTTAGGTGGGACAAACCATGCTTTTGTATCAAAGCATCCCTCTAATACATAGCCAATGCCTAATTTAAAATATGCTTATTAAAATGAACTAACACATTGAGTAAAGAAAACAGCTGAGAAGTATTAGGAAACCCATGGTAGAAAAATAAGTGGCTGGCAAATAGTGCTATCACAGAGCCTAAGCAGACCTCCAACCTTCATAAATAAATATTTTGTAATATTATCTCATTTTGCACAGTTACTGAATCACAACAAAGAAACTGAAAATCGAGGTTCCTTTAGGACACATCAATGAACATAATCTCAGTTCTTAACTATAATATGACAGAAAGATTAAGTAACAAGGCATAAAAGTACAGAACTGGTTAGGGTGTGAAATTTCTGTTCTAAAATAATTTTGCACTTGTTTTCTCCCAAATGGCAGGTTAAATATGGCCAAAGAAGTTTCATATATAGAAACTGTTCCAAAAGTCAACAAACAGACCTCTGCTCTTACTTTTTGTTCTTTTTGATACTTTTCTAGTGTTTCTTCTCCATGAGAAACAGAAACATTAAATACCACAAATCTCTGCAATGAGGCTGTCCCAAATAAATGTTGTTCACATATTTAAAATTTATATTTATCACACCCAAAATGCATATGAGGGTTTGCTGGGTTTTTCCCCAGAATCCCTTTTATCAACACCCTCCTTTCTTCCCCATGTTTCCCCTCTGCAGTGTCTTGTAATGTACTGAACAGAGATGCTTGCTTGACCCTGCCACATTCTCTGGGCTCTGCTCACTGCCTCTGTCCTCTCAGTATACTCTCCTCAAATACTGACACTGGTTTTCATACACAGAAATACTTGTATTTTATATACTCTCCAATCCAAAATGTCCTTGGATTTCAGAGAGTATCTTTTCTGTCCTCTATGTCAGGCAGTTGTGAAAAGTGTGATTTAGACAGTGATTTACACCATCTGTGGCACAGCCTTCACAGTACTCAGATGGTGCTTAATGATACCATTGCAGAGTAGCTCATAAACCTGGGCACATAAATGTTTTTATGATTATGGACATGCATTGGCTCAACTCCATATATCTTCCTGAATTTAGGCATTTCTGCTGAATTAGCTTTTGATTGGTTTTTGCTATTCTGCTGTGCACCTAGTAAGAGGTCTGGGCTAAAAGCAGCTAAGGCATCAAGCCATTTGCTTCTTCAGGGTTTCCAATCCCTGGAGAAACATCACTTAACTGTTGAGAAACACTAAGAAAGAAATAAGCAAGTCCTCCCTTGTTGTCTAGCTTAAATTTTGTTCTTTGTGTGAAGAAATAGATCTTTTATGCATTAATTTTAGAACACAGAAGATTTAACTGAAAAGAATTCCTTTCTAACCATCTCAAGCTGTTATCCTGTCAGAAGGAAAACAAACATGCTACTAACTGAGCTGTCATTATCTCTGAGAAGTCAATCTTTAAGCCACTCTCTCTCCATCTTTTAAAGTAGTCTTACAGAAACATGACCTATCAAGTGTGAACAAGCCAAACCATAGGAAAGGAGTATCAGCCAAAGGATTAAAATACTGAGGCAGGACGATGCTGAGAGATTGATCCCATCATTTTGGATAAAGGGCCTTGTAAGAGAAAAGTTTGGTAGTTTGGCAAAAGAGAGATTTGGGAATGGGAAAGAGAAAGAGGTACAGACTGGGGTATTGTCTTGGTAGGGAAGAGAAAAGAGACTGAGGATGTCTTATTTTCCAATAGTAGGAGAGAGGGGAGATGGGCACTAAAGTGAGGTGAGAGGGATTTGAGAATTGAGCCTAAGGGTATTGCAAAATGGAAGATGGGAGTAGACATGACAGGAGTATTTATTAGACAAGCCTGATGACACTGATGGTTGTCAGTGCCCTCCCCATGCACAGACAAGCACACTCCCAACGCCTCCTTCCTGGGCAGACAGCTGCTGACAGTGCAAAGAGGCACACTAGGATGTGTTTGCAGGAGCAGATTAGCTGTCCCCTCTGTTGAGGAATCACTTTTCAGACACAGCTAAAATGGGTTTATTCCAGGATGAATGTTTTCTGAGGAGTGGCTGCTGCACTGTAGAAGGCTGACATCCATGTGAGTCTATGGAAACCTGGTGCTGGTCAGCTGAGGACCCTCATGACCCACCAGATTTTCTTACTGTCAGTTGAGTTGTCTAAATGTCCCTCCATTCCTGCCTAGAGCTTTCTGAACAAGATGCATAGTGAACTGGGACCAGTAGTCTGCATCACATTTTTCCAGCCCTCCCCAGCTGCTCATATGGCATCCCTGCTCAGATGTTTTGGTATGGATGTGACAACATCACATCACACTTATTTTTGTTGTTCCTTCAGCTCCATTAACCTAACACCTGTCTATGAGCTGCTTTTCTGAAAACAAAACAAAAACAAAACAAAACAAACAAAAGAAACTAACCCAAATCTTTTCAGTTAATCTGTTACAAGAGAAAAATTTTTAAAACTACTCTCCTTTTCAATAGGATAGCTATGCCATGTTTTCTTAGCCAAAAGTGTTGACAGTACAAAAGTATTAGCAACTGTAGTTGAATAACTTTATTTTAAAATATGTGCATATAAAAAAACTATTTTCTTTAAAGATGCTTACATTCTACAGCCTCTTTGCATACAGATAAGTAAGACCAAACGTTCTTCAATAAAGTTTTAAGTTCACTGTCTTGTCCTTTAGAAATAGACTGAGCAGAACTAACAAAGAAAATTACAGTTAAAAAGTTGTTTAAAAATCTATTACTTCTCAGCTACAGCATCTGAGTTAAAATCTGTGTTTCTGTGTAGAGGCTGAACACCTACCTATGAGTCCAATGGAGATGCCAGGGGGATACAGGAGCATATTTAGTGGGAGATCAAGAGTTTGATCACAGAAAAGGGTGCTCATCTACCCTAGTCATAAGTAAGACTATGACTTCAGGCACAAAGAACATAACTCCACAGCAGTGTTCAGGGAAAAGAAATGTAGAAAGAAATTTGAAGATCATTCTGGTAGTCTTTCTGTACAAACATGGGGCTAGAAAAGAGATGCAATACTTTCATAGCATTTAGCTATAGGTTGCTGGTAAAACAACTACTAGAATACTGCTTATATATACTGCTTATATATATAAATAAAGATTAAAAAAATATAGATTAAAATTACAAAACTTTTAATAGATTGTTTAATCATCCTAAAAGCTTGTTCTATTTAAATGATCAAAGATTAAAGGCCCTCTGATCAAAATTTATAAATGCTAAATCTAGCTGTTGAAGGTATAATGAGATTCAGTGACTGGAAGATGGAGCTAAACCAATTCAGACCATAAATAATGCTCTCATTAGTTAAATGTGTGCATATTAACTCTTGAAATAATCTTTTAAGGGTTGCCCATCACTAAAAAGAACTAAATCAACATTTTTTTTTTATTTGGTAGATATGCTTTAATTCAGCAACAACTATTGGACTTGAAACAAATTAAATAATGGATGTCCATTGACCTGTTTTACTCAGATGACTGAAGTAATTTTAAGGCCTGTATTAATCACTGAGTTCTTTAATTTATTCAGTGAAAATAACAATGTCATAGCTTGGTTATGTGGGTTAATCCTTATGTCTTGATTTGTTTCTTCTAATCATAGTATTAGAATATCCTTTGGAGGGGATAATTCTTTTCTCCCACATCCAGCAACAACCATAAAACAGACCACTGGGACACATCCTGGCCTCTAGGTCATGTTGCCACCTTTGCCAGCAAGCCTTCCCAGAGGCCACACTGGATCAGACAGGGACATTTTCACCAGCACTGTTGTCCAAAAGGATTACAGAGAAGGTGACATTATTTGGGGCTGTAACTATACCCTGCTCAGAGATGTCCCATGACAGTTGCATCTTTTAAAATGCATTGCAGTGCAGCCTGGGAACAATGTGGTCATTTTTCAAGGAAAGAGACATCTAACTGTGCTTCTCATTAAGTTCCCAGTCAGGCAATTCCAGAGCCTAATCATTGCTCTGCCTTTTAANTGTGAGAGTGGTGAGGCACTGGAACAGGTTGCTCTGAGAAGCTGTGGATGTCCTGTCACTGAAAGTAATCCAAGGACAGGTTGGATGCGACTCTGAACAGCTTGGTTCAGCAAAGAGTTTCCCTGCCCATGGCAGGGGGAGTTGGAAATCNTATACCCTGCTCAGAGATGTCCCATGACAGTTGCATCTTTTAAAATGCATTGCAGTGCAGCCTGGGAACAATGTGGTCATTTTTCAAGGAAAGAGACATCTAACTGTGCTTCTCATTAAGTTCCCAGTCAGGCAATTCCAGAGCCTAATCATTGCTCTGCCTTTTAACTTGGCTGGCGGTGATTCATTCACCTCCCTGGGACCACGTATCAAATGACAATAATCTGCTCTCTGAGGGCTTCCAAGCATTAGGCACCACACCAGCACAGTGGCTGGTCTTTCACCTGTACTGATGATGATGGAACAAGCAGCATAAAAGCTGGAGAAGAGAAGATGGGGGAAGGGGTTGCGACCTAATTGCAGCCTTCCAGTACCTAAAGGGAGCTTGCAAGAAAGCTGGACAGGGACTTTTTACAGGAGCGTGTAGTGACAGGACAAGGGGGAATAGGCTTAAGCTGAAGGAGGGTAGGTTTAGATACCAGGAATAAATTCTTTATTGTGAGAGTGGTGAGGCACTGGAACAGGTTGCTCTGAGAAGCTGTGGATGTCCTGTCACTGAAAGTAATCCAAGGACAGGTTGGATGCGACTCTGAACAGCTTGGTTCAGCAAAGAGTTTCCCTGCCCATGGCAGGGGGAGTTGGAAATCTTTGAGGCTGCTTCCAATACGATTTGATTCTATGATTTCACCTGACTCTTTTATTACAGTTTGTCATTTCTCTGTCATTAGATCTTAGATATTCGCTAACAGCTACTGGTCCTGCATCTGACATATATAAACAATAAGAACTGTATATTTAGGGAGAAGGCTATTACAACTTGCTGCTAGTCTAATTATATACTGTTTTGCATTCGGTTTTATTTTTTTTTTCCAGTTATAATCATATAACACTTTGGCCTAACTTAAGGTCTGTGGTATACAGATTTGGTCAAGGATTTCTTTTTTGTAAAGACCTTACACCACTTTTTATATCATTAAGGGCTGGTTCTTTATGAATCTTTCGCATACGAAATTGTGCCAAAAGACAGTCATGAAAGTCACCACTAGTTCTGAAGAACCAGACAATGGACACTCTTTCTCCAGCTCCAGGCTGTGTCAGCTAAAAGGACATGACAGGTCTGCTGCCAGACACTCTCGTTCCATCCCAGCTGTTACCCAAGCTATTTGCAGAATTGTTCCTTCCCTACCTGGAGCTTACTGCAACAGGTCAGGAAAGGGTTACTGGTCAAGGTAACCCAGCGTGCCTTGACAGGAGTATAAGCAGCTCAGGGGCAGATTAGAAGGGGAAGTAAGCTGCAACATGAAGGGTGAGGGAGAAGTGGTCAGCTGAAGACAACAGCTTCTCCTAGCACAGCCAGATCTTGCAGTGAATGTGTGCAGCAGTTTTGCTTGATTTCTCATCTAAAATAAGGAGCACAATAGAAAGTAGGATTTTCCTCTGGCAGCTTCTACTTATCCCAATCTCATATGCATACCTCCTCCTTAATGCTGGATTTTAATTTGCCCATTGAGCCCTCTAAAAGCTCCCTTCTTTGTTCTTATTCACTTCCCACGCACTTCTAAAGACAGTGGCTGTGATCATGTTGTGAATTCTGTTATGCAGCAGTACCAATTAGTACTTGAAGTTATTCCTGATTGTTACTTTGGAAGAAGTTTGTTTCTTCTAATCATAGTATTAGAACATCCTTTGCAGGGGATAATTCTGAAAATTTTCTCATTTTCATTTTCCAGGTCACTTTGTGAAAAATTCACCTTCTGCAATAGATGATAGGTTTGTAAGTCACTTTCTGCAATAGATGATAGGTTAGTAAGTAACAATAACACAAATCACAAAAACTTAATGTAACAGATGGAATGTATGCAATTTGTTGCTATTGCCATTGTATTCACTTCTTTCATGTAGCTTCCAACTACCAGTTTCAGCTCTGTATTGAATACAAAGTGGAGACTAGGAATATATAACTAATCAAATGGGGTAAAATAAGAAGTGTGTATCCAGATCCTTATGCTTGGGCTTCAGGTGAAATTTGGTATTTTATTACTTATTGCTGTTGCAGTATGGTTTTGATGATCAGATTTCCTTAGAAACCTGTCATTCTGAAGTACTCGGTTTTTTTTGTTTATCCTCTTCACCAGCGGTAAAGAATAAACTGATTCTTTTGGCATGCAGTTTTAAATCCAGTCACTTCAGCAGAATGAAATTTTAACCTTATCAAATGGAAATCTACTGCCTTGTCAGTGTAGAGTTCTTTTCTGTGTGCTCAGTAAACCCTCCTACAATGATTGCATGAGTACACCTGCTCTCTCCTTGGTCAATTTGATTTTTGGTAGTGTAGGTAAATTTAGATTTCATATTATAGGGAAAAGCGAGCTGCTCCTGCTAGAAGACCTTAAGGGAGGTTTCATTCTGCATAGCTATTTCACCCCTTTCTGTGAAAAACATTTCCCAAGGGACATTTTATTTCACAGAATATTCTGAGTTGGACAGGACTCAAAAGGATCATCGAGTCCGACTCTCAAGTGAATGGCTCATACAGGGATTGAAGCCATGACCTTGGTGTTATTAGCACCATGTTCTAGCCAACTGAGCTAATAACAAAACCTTTAATTACCTTAAGGCCAAATCAGAAATAGAATTATTTGGCAGCTAAAATCTAGTTTCTGTTAATAGCCTATCCCCTGGAGGTGCTGGACCAGCAGAGATCCTGTATCTCTGACACTGTAAAAACTGTCTCCTTTTAACAAAGGTGTTGACTCATTAACTGGCTTCTTTTGCCTTCAGTTTGTTCTCTTTTTTCAGATATTAATTTCATTTGGAATACTTACACATAAAGATGAGCCTGATGCATGAGAGTTTTGGTCTTCTCTTCCAAATAACTGGCAAAAAACTAGGGTCATTGTTTTCTATAGCTTGTGTAAGTAGGTATTACTTTTCTGTAAATTCACAAATACAGCAACTTCAGTTCAGTCCAGCTGGTCACCTTTATAGAGAAAATGTACTCTGATTACAGTGAAGACCTTTACTATAACTCTCAATAGGGCTTTTCCTTTATTAACAATTGTTTGCAAAATGATGTGTGGGAAGACATAAGAAGGCTAAGAATCAGTTAAATGTTCATAGAATGGGGATTCTTTTTTCAAGAAGAAAACCAGTTGACTTCACATTTAGGGAAGAAGTCAAGTTCTGTGGAAGTGAGAAGATAGTATCTAGTAAGAAGTTAATCATTTCACTGAGGGCTGCTTTATTTAGGAGTCAATCAGTGTGAAGCTGTAAACTTACGCAGATATATTCTCATTTTCCTTGTGCTGTATTTTCAAGCGCCTAAGCCTTCTGAAATAAAAGGATAGAACAGTAACCAACACTCAGTTCCAACACACTGTACACATGTATTGAACAGATACNACACTGTACACATGTAGTGAACAGATACAGTGTTGTGCTGTAGCATCATCATTTCCAAAGGAGGGAGAGTGGGTATACAACTGGAGCCCAGTTTAGCCTTCAGACCACTAAAAACTGGCTCCTTCCATAGCCTGCTGCTCACCATCGGAGCCATGCCACAGCATTACCCTTTGAACTTGACAAAATTTTTACACATAGATTTAATAGGTTACAGCCTCAGTCCACAAAGATTTGTTTGTGCTTTTAACTGTGAGGAATCCCACTGAAATATTTATAAAGTTGGGTGTCAACTTTTCTGGGAAAAAAGCTTGAAAAGTTTGTACATGATTCTGAGTGGCCATTATGAATTGCAAAATCAAATTGTTTTGAGAGAAGCAAGGTACAGGAAACTTGTTTCCTGTGATTTTTTCCATCAGAAATTTCTCTCATAACATGTTATTCCCACTGGTCTTATGTGTCCTTAGCAATTTGCAGAATGAGCTACGCCTGTGTGTGAATCTGGTGCTGTGACGTTGAGTTTGGGCTATCTCTGGTAAATGATGGACCTGTAGCCAAGCAGGACAGAGAACTCTTATTTTGTGGTACAGCCTTTCTTTTCATGGGGTACTAACTGGGAATTCCTTTCTACTGATTTCTATTAATTTTTCAGATCATATTTACTTTGGATGAAACCAGCCAACCAGTTTAAAACATAATAAAAAATCTGTTGTGACCTGATGTGCAAAGGGTAAGATTACATAAGACCTTATTTCTTAAAAATTCTATGATTTGTTAATTGTGTGTTTTCCTCTAAATTCCTTTAAAATACTCTAAAGGCTACTACAATGGGTTATACTCAGAACCTGCTATGGTTTCTTTCACTGGGGTTTTGATTAAGCTTGCAAGAAAGAGCAGAGGAAAACTTGGCAGAAAATTCTGTGACACAGGTTCCTTCTCACCCTTGAAATATATTCTTTTCCTTCTGTGCGTACGACTTGTGAATGAAAGGCCTTAAATCTTACCTTTCACATTAAACTATGTGATGAACCTACTGCAGTATGCAAGAGTCTAGAAAAATAGTGAAAAGGCCAGTTTACTCTTTACTGAAAGTGAAAATTCAGGGAGAATGAAATACAAAGAAATGGGAAAAGCCCACACAGGGCCTGACCACAAACTGCTATAAATCAGTTCAATGGTCATGTGCTGGATGATGTCTTCTCTTTCAGTACAGCACACCAATGCAGTAAACCACAGACTGATGAAAGCTCTAGGCTCATTTAATGCTGACAGATTTGTGGCAGACATCAAATACTTGACTCCTGACCACTGCATTTAAACCTAGCTTTCAGGAGAAAGGAAGTATTAGGAAGATTTTGCAGCACCACAGGCGTAGTTAAATGAAAATCTGTATTAAGGATTAAAAGAGACAATATAACTGCTGTTTACTAACATTATTATGTGTAGAATTTATTCTTATAAATTCATGAAGTAAATGGCAAGAATCTTTTTATTTAAATAAATTTAAATAGACAAAATTAAAGAAAAAAAAAATCTTTTGTACATTTAGAGTAACCTGCCATAAAATCAGCTTGGTCATAGCTATTGTTTTAAACATACATTTCTTCCAACTATTCCTAGGAAAATGTTGTAAGAAAAATTATTTCCCTTTTCATTTCTAATATTAACTGTTGCTTCACACTTTTGTAATTGTTGCACAGTACTGCAAATTGTGAAATAACTGAATGTTTCCACTTGGATCAGGCTAAAAACGAGAAAATAATTTGCCACCTTCCATCTTCTTTACTTCTTATGAACTGCTTATTCCAAGAAACTATTTAAGCTTTTCAGAATTGTCTTACTATGATGGATTTGCTGTCATTTTGCTGAAATCCCCAACATTAAACTTGTCATATTACTGACTGAGTTGTTCTCATTTCTGCCCGCTGTGGCCACACAGTAATTAGTTGGTCCTTGACTTCACCTCGGATAATTTTCACAGTAACAGTTTGTAGCTGTCTACAGATACAACCAAAATATGGTCTGAGGTGATACCTGGGATCAAACCCTTGTGAGCGACCCGCTGGTAAGCCAGTCACTGGCTGCTCTCATTTGACAAACATCATTTTACCTCCTGGTAAATCCCCTAGTTTCTATTCAGGTGAGACTACCTGAAGCTAAATAAAACCCCAGAATGATGTTTTCCAGGAGACAGACACAGTATTTTCCTTTGACTCCTGAAGATGCACTGGAGGCAACTGTGAGAGAAATGAGAAAGAAGGACTAGACATTCTGGGTCAACCAGAAACACCAGTCAAGACTAATCTTCATGACTACAGCTGTGAAGCAAGAGCCTAAATACTAAGGCAGAATAACTTGTTCCAGCAAACACTGTTAAGACATGTTGTTTGGTGAGGGAGGAATAAAAAGTTTCAACTGCAAACCCAAGATCTTATCATCACCTCGTGGTACTCACCTGAAGCCAGCCAGAAGCAACTGAGGAACTTAAGTCCAGAAATGAATACAGCCAGTATTATTCTTACTTATTATTCATATGGGGTAAAAGAAGGGGTTAGTGACACCAGTGATACTGGGCACTAGAAGGTGAAGATGCTCAGATAGGACCATAAAGAGGCATTGACTAGACAGAGGTACTGAAAAGAGGGAGAAAAGAAAAAAGACTAAATATTTTTAAGCGATGACTCAACAGACATGTTTAGGGTGCATGGAATATAAAGGGAAGATTGCAAAATGGAAAGAGACTAAGAAGTCTGTGGAGTGAGGTATGACCTTAAGGAGACAAAGAAGACATGAAGCTGCAATGACTTAATATTCGCAGATTTACTGTAGAGCCAGCAGAAGAAAGAATTTGAGATTCAGACAAATTCATGACACAAATGGTTGGACCAAGCAGAAGAGACCTTGAAAGTGTCATGTATTAAAATAGAAATAAACTATTAGAATTAGGAAATAAAAGGATAGGGTATCTTGCTTTAAATGGAATTAAAAGAAAGAGAAGAGAAGAGAAGAGAAGAGAAGAGAAGAGAAGAGAAGAGAAGAGAAGAGAAGAGAAGAGAAGAGAAGAGAAGAGAAGAGATAACGAAGGAATAATTGCCCAAAGGCTGTACTTGGTAAGGTCCAGCTAAGCAGTGGACAAGGAATGGCCAGATGTCACAGATTCAGCATGGGAATGAGTAATATCCTGAACTATGTTGACATGTAACACAGATTTTGGAGTGAAACTGAGATATCCAACTCTACTCAACAGTACTTGTATACCTCCGGCATTTTCATGGATTGTTCATAAACAAAAATGGGGGACAACCTTGAGAGTGACTGAGTAAAGAATCTCCAGTTTTTCTACATCACTTCCATTATCTGGAGAGATTTAAGCAGGGAGAAACCAAATTTCATTGCTGTGATCTTCCCCATAGCTGGTAGCTGAGAGTATGGATGCCCAACAAATCTGAATTGTTTAAAATGTTGAGAATATCAAGTGTTTCAAGGCAACTATTTTCACTATGTGTTCTGAAGCATAAGGAGTTAATTAATTTATTAAAACTGACTATAAGTGAAATACAAAAAGAGCTTGTGCAGATCTCCCAGTACTGAGGGAAGCATAGCAGTCTAGGCAGATTGATATGTTATGCAATGTAAAGACATTCTGAATTCATGGCACACATGAAAGCCTTGTAATACAGGTTTTCTGAAAGAAGTCAAGTATACTTTCTACTAGCTAAGAGGAAAAAAGCCTTAAACAAGCATGTTCGAAGTGCTCATTTTAACAATTGTGATTTGCATCTAGGAATACTGCATAAGTACTTGTTGGACAAGAATCAGAAGAACTTTGAGAGTGTGTGTAAAGCATTGAAAAGAACCAAGATTACACATTTGGTATTGCTACAGCATTCCTTGAGGTAGGCATGCAGTAAGACTCCCACAGACTTGAACCAAAGCTCTCACAATTAGTAGTAAAGCTCCCATAGATTTGAACCCAGATTGTAGATTAGTAGGTGGAGAAGATGTAAATTTCTTTTTAAAAGAAAATTCAAGGAGCATGTCACTGAAATACAGGATTATGTGACAGGTCAACACAAGTTGTGCACATATGGGTGAATCAATGTCTGTAAACGTGCAAGCTTCTCTAAAACTTTGGGAGCAGAGGGTTAAAACCTTTTGAGAAGTCAGTGAGGTCTTGGCTTTTAAATTAGCAGTAGACATTTTATCCTCTATTAGGAAGATTACCAGCTCAAGTTTTATTTATGATCATATGACTTAGTTCAACATACACTGACTACAAGTGTTTGGTACTCTGGAATTAAAAATGAATGAAAATAACCTCAGGCAGTAACTTCATATGCTACTTAGAGGATGACAAAGAGCTATAAAATGATCAGAGAATAGCCTCATCAGGCAGGTTTTCTTCCAACCTCCATCCCATTTCTTCTACCATCACACCATGTCTCCTGAAGAGAGAAAAATCCCCTCTGTTGCTACTGCAAAAGGCAGAATTCAGAGTTGCTTACTGTGGACTCTTCTGCCACTACATGTCCAAGGGAAATGTGTATACAGCCCAAACATTTTTCTGCAATTCCTTGCATACACATGCCCTTTGTACATAAGCCCCATCATGTTGCTTGAGAGAGCAACTTCTTCCAACTTCTTCCCGGCTTCTCCTTGATCAGCTTTATCATC
The DNA here is from genome assembly GCA_013400175.1 of Phainopepla nitens. NCBI lineage: Eukaryota > Metazoa > Chordata > Aves > Passeriformes > Bombycillidae > Phainopepla > Phainopepla nitens. The sequence continues at coordinate 383,710 of VXBQ01011951.1, read as the reverse complement.
CTTTTCAGGTTTCCCAGGACAGCTCCGGCACCTACTAGAAAAGAGGGGTTGATAAATTGATATCTACCATCAGCTAGGAAGTACTTTTCAAGTGAGAACTCCTCCAGATTTTTCACTTCACATCTCTCAGGCCCTGCGGTCCTTTTTCCCCTTCAGTGTTAGCAAATGGCTCTAACCACATCCCAAGGCTTTGCAACAAATTTACACTCCCTTTTGTGCAAAAATGAATCCTCCTGTCTACAAAACCAATTTGACAGAGCTTGTCATTAGTCTCTCTGTCACTCGATCGTGCCGTACGGAATCAGCATTTTGGCTGAAAATTTCTTGTCCAGCATTTACTGCTGAGCCTGGTGCTCCTGAGGTTACTGGTGGGGAAGTGGCAGGTGTGCTCTGCCTGTGACTCACCTCAGTGGCACACAGGTAGTGTCTGGGTGTGGAGGCTCTGAGCCCCGCCGTCCCTTTGGGCAGTCTGCAGAGGAGCTCAGAGTGAAGGTGCTTCACACCCAGCACATTAGAAGGCAGCACAAGAGGTAGGTTTTGTTCCCAGACTTTCCCAAGAAACAGGTGCTGCTGGTGGCCTGTATGTAAACTATTTACTTACTTACTTACTTACTTACAGTAAGTACTTAGGTACTACTACATACAAACAGATCTTACTTTTTACAGAACTCACAGGTCTGCCACAGACCCTGATATCCCATTAGCCACTAAAAGCAAATGCACAACCCCCCTGCTGACCAGTTATCCTGCTATGATGTCAGAACTCAGTTTTCCACTGAATGGGATGGCAGCACTTCCTTCTCCTCATCTGGAAACCAAGAATGTGTCAGACTGCCGATGCAGATTTTCCAGCTGTGGTCTCTCATCATAGATAGATTCAGGTTAGGATTTCAGCTATTTCAGCTGTTCTAAGCCAATCTTCCAGACATGATGGAAGTCGTGGCTTGACTTTATTTGTCTTTTTTGGTTGCTCTTTTTGAGGAATCACCTGATCTGTTGTGGGACTGAGCGTTTCCCTGGCAAAATTCAGAGTCCCTGCCCATCAGTCCTGTTGAAGACAAAGTACTGTGGCACAGCCGAGGAAGCCTCCCGGGATAGCTTCAGCGACCTCAGGAGACTCAGCCTGAGTCACTTGGATGACAACATCAATTGTCACAAATATGAAGACAATCATGTAGCAGAACACCGCGACATCCATTTAATAACCTGCTGTCTAATGAAACTGGACGATTACAGCTAAATGTACTGGCTATGCCACCACTGATATCTCTTTTTTACCACCAGTCTTGCTGAGCAGGCCTGCACCAAGCGCTAAGCGCCCAGCGCCGGCGCTGCCCGGCGCCGTGCAAACAAGGCTGCCCCTGCCCGGGTGGTACGGCCGCGCCTCCCTCCCCCCCCCTCGCGGCGCCCGGTGG
>VXBQ01011951.1:368264-382139 GCA_013400175.1 Phainopepla nitens | reverse complement strand
GAGGGTTGCGGGAGGTGTTGGTGCCGTGTTTGCGCGGGGGCGGAGGAGCTCTGGCGGCCCTGCTCGAGCCAGGGCTTGCGGCAGTGGGTCGCGCCGTTCGGGGCCTGGTCGTGCCGTGGGATTGGTGTGTTTTGTCCTGATTTTCCCCGGGGAGATGAGGGCGGGGAGGCTGCTGGGGCTGGGAGTCGGTCTCGCCGGTTGCCGCGCCGTGGGGAGGGCGGAGGGCGGCCGGGGCTCCCGGCCCGTGCCTCTCCTTGGAGCGGGGCACCTGCGAGCGAAGGGCCGGGCGCGCCGGTGCCCCTCGGGAGGCGCCGCGGGGCGCGGTGCTGCCATGTGCTGCCTGCCGAGCGAGGCCGGAGCTGCTCGCCCGGCGCGCTGCCCTCGGCGGTCGCTGCGGCCTTTTCGCTTGCGTTCACCGGCCTCCCAAAGCCACAGCGGAGTTAAGCGCTCACTGGGCGCCGCGGGTGTGGTGGTCGTGCTCCTGTCACCCGTATGGTTCATAAAACGAGCTGGAGTTCAAATATTTCAGTATTGTCTGGTTTTCCCTCCCCACAAGCCTTTGTTTTTGAACTACAGGATGGTCAGGAAGTTTCAGACAACTTGAGGCACTTAGTACTGGGCTGTTCAGTTAATTACACTGATGTTGCTAATAATATGTAGTAATGTTGCTTGTCTGCATTCCATACTCTTTTTCCATTTTTGATTTTTCTTTTTTTTTTTTTTGGAAAGTGGCTTAATGTTCAGAAACTGATTGCAGAGTCTCGTTTTGAGCCATGATAATTACAGCTCCTTTTTGGTGTAAGTGGTCCCCCTTACTGCATTAGTTTTCCGTAGTTTTATGTCCTGGATCTGCAGTTGAGATTCTGAATTGCACCCAAAGCTGTAGCAAATGCTGGAAAATCAGTGCGGGAAAAGCAGGGGAGCAGGACAATAACTGCGCAATGCAGTTGAAATAAAAGTTTCATAAGTTACAAAACTGGATTTGCTTCTTGTATTTTCTCTTCTTCTTTCTTGCCTTCCTGCTCTACCCTCTTCTGCTTTTGCTTCAGTGCATTACTTTCTACTAGTAGGGACTTCACAGGCCAGTTGTAAATCTTGTTGCTTAAGATTTTTTGTCTGTCTACCTGTCTTTGGGATGACTGTGCCTAATGGCAACAGGACCAAAGTCATACTTGGAGTGGATGTGAGCCCTCTATGGTTTAGAATCTATATATATGGATGTACTTAAAAATTCACTAATTTTTTTTCTCCTTCTTGCAGATGGAAGAGTTCATGCTTACTGGTTTGCATAATAACAGAGGCTAAATAGGCATGAAAGAAACTCTAGTGGGGATGAGAAGTGTCAAAAGAGAAGAAATGAATCCTACAAATGATGATCCACTGTTTGGGACCATTTTTGACTGGGACTATCTCTTATGGGAAATTCGTTTGACATTTTTAGCTGCTGGTTTTTTAATCTACTTGGGAGTATTTCTTCTGTCTCACTGGTTATCTTCTTGGAGAAGTACCACTTACCGTGCCTTGTATGCAAAGGAGAAGGTGTTTTGGAATATGGCAGTCACACGTGGTGTGTTTGGACTTCAGAGTTGTGTTGCTGGGTTATGGGCTTTGCTCATAGATCCCGTTTTTCATGCTGACAAAGTCTATTCACAGCAAAAGTGGAGTTGGTTTAACTGTTTAATAGCTGCTGGATTTTTCTTGCTTGAAAATGTAGCAGTTCACGTGTCCAATGTTATTTTTAGAACATTTGATGTTTTCTTGGTAGTTCATCATTTGCTTGCCTTCGGTGGCTTGGCTGGTTTAGTAATTAACGTGAGATCTGGACATTACCTGCCTTTGATGGGAATGTTGCTGGAGATGAGTACTCCCTCAACATGCATTTCTTGGATGCTTCTGAAGGTAAGAATGTGATAATTTTCAGATTGTTTGTAACAGTTTTCATACATTTCACTTGTCCATAGCTAATCTGGGTGGTTTGTTTGGATAGTTTTTCATCTAAACTGCATTTATCCAACTGATATCTTTGTTACTGTCATACCTGCTTTTGTTGTGATGGCACTTTGCAGTCTCCCTGTAGGTTTGTGTGGTGCTGTGTGCCTGTGCACAGGGGGATGGTATAGATCCATACCAAGTTTGGGATGCCATAGATGTGTGGAGGGCCATTGCATCATGAGGGAAAAATGCCTGAGAGTGTGTATATATGATAGTTGGATATTTGTATTAGTTCTACAGATTCCTCAGTTCCTTATCTTGAAGTAACAGTCTCACTTCTGCATACTTTGTGTTCTTATTTTTCTAGGCCGGCCGTGCTAACACCTTTTTCTGGAAGGCAAACCAGTGGGTGATGATCCATCTGTTTCACTGCCGCATGATCCTTACCTACCACATGTGGTGGGTGTGTATTTTCAACTGGAATTCTATTATAGAAAACCTGGGACTTCTTCACTTTATTGTTTTATTCTCGGGATTATTTGCTGTTACACTAATACTTAACCCATACTGGACATACAAAAAAACTCAGCAACTCCTCAGCCCAACTGACTGGAACTTTGAAAATAAAGCAGTGGAAAATGGAAATTTGAATGGTGAAACACATCAAAAGAAGAGGATATAGCTCCGAAACAACAATTTCCCAGCAGGGTAACAGAAGACTACAGTGCAAAGTCCTTCTTTGCACATCAACTTGAAGATTTTACAAGAAGCTCATTGACACAGTGACTCCTTGCTGGTAGCACTCTGTATGCATCACAAGTGTTGAAACGCATTGTTTGTGTTTCTTGTGTGTGTACATATAAGAACTTGTTATGAATTACACCAACAATTTGTCAGGTTGGACAGTATTTCATAATTTAGTAGTCATGTGCTCCCTAATGGCATATTTTTTTTTCCTAATGCTTCAAAGTGGCTTTACAGTAAATCATCCATTAAGCTCAGCTTGAATCAAGTTTAGCTTGAATCCTGTTTCACATATGGTGGAGATACTGATTCTGAAAATTATGTTAAATTGTTTATTAAGTTTAATTATGATCCAAGTTAGGTATGTATGGGTACCTAATTCCTGTGAATCATTCCAAGTGGCAGAACTGGTCAGTGGTAGAATGCAGTCATGGCCCGGGTTTGGGTTTTGTTGTTGGTTGGTTTGTGGGTTTGGGGTTTTTTGGGTATTTGTTTTTGTTTTTTTTTTCTTTTAAGTGCACTTAAGCAACATGAAGATAGTTGTTTGAGTGCTTCTGTCAAAGTTGTAGTTTTCAGGTTGCCCTCAGTGTGGGAGGAGTTTATATCCATCCAAACCATGCATATGGAGATCAATGCATTTGCAATATGAGTGCTCTGGTCGGGAATCACAGTGGCCCCTTCTGGACTTGAAAGCAATGAAACACAAGAGGCAACACCAGAAGGTGACTCTGTATCGTCCTTGAAAAAAATGCTGCTTGATTAGTAAAATTACTTTGTTTGTAGGTCCCACATGAGGAGTCATGCAAATAGTTGCACTGGTGCTTCTGTTCTGGTTCCTCTTTCTTTTGGGAATGCACTTAGGTTGATTGTGTTTCTGAGAATCTGAGATGACTCCTCTGTCTGAGGAGGGCCCGTATCACCTCCTGTAGGAGTTTGTTTTAATATTTTTACTGAACTTTAAAGAACATACCAAGAAACACTAACAATCCTTTGCTCTTTATCTGCCACATCACAAAAATCTTTCCTTGATCTGAGAAACTGGGTTGCTGTTGAGGTAGGGACTGATGGTGATGGGCGTTCTCCCAGTTACAGTACTGGTGTGATGGTTCCTGTGATCACGGCAGAAGAGAGTGACGCCTAGTGGCAGGAGCGTGACGGGGTATTAGTTCTGGTGCACGGAACAAATGAGATCTTTAAAAAATGGTTCATTGGAACTGTATGACGTGACTGCTACACAGGTGTATTTCCCAAAGCACTAAGACTGGGCGAGCCCAAGCTGTGAAGAATTTTAGATCAAGCCATGAATTAGAGACTTTGTGGACTGATCTGTGGTGGAGTGTATTGTTTTAAATGTGTGAGGGAAGCACTCTTTGTTGTAAACAGCCGCACTTTATTAATTTTTGGTGAGAATGTCTTTGATTTGTTCTGAGTGAAGGGAGTGATTGGGTTGCTGTGTTCCCTAATTCTCTCTGTGTGAACACAGAGTTGAATTGCTGCTCTGTGATGGGGAGGAAACTTCTTACTTTTGGTCACAAATATATAGCCAAATCTTGTTGATAATGATGAAGTGGTGAATATATGAAATTACCCATTCAAAACCAGGCTGAGAAGGTCACAGTAATTTTACACAGCAACCCTGTCTGTTATTGTGCTGATATTTAATATATAAGATGTAAATTTGGAGCTACCTTCTTCTACCTTCTTTGTGTGATGGGAAGAATGAAATTACAGTGTTGCCTGCCTGGGCACCATCCTATAGTAAAAAGGGTTCTCGAAAGTTTGAAATGGTGTACCTGTCTCGAGGAGTTGTGTGTGGGAGAGTAATGTTAAAAGTACTTTGGAAGAAACCGGAAGGATGGATTCCTTGGCTATGGAACCAAAAAATACAATCTGAATGCATATCTGTCAGAATCCAAACCTCACTTTCAGGAGTTCCTAGGAGAAATGCAGGGAATAAGTCATCAGGTATCAGAATGATGGTGTACTCTATGAAGCTTAAAACTTGAAGGTTTGGATTCAATAAAACAAGGTAATAATTGTTAAAATTCCAGCTACAGAATTCTCAGGAATCTTAACAGAAGATGGAAGCATCAGAAGTTTGAAAAGACTTTATAGTGGCTGGCTAAAGACTGTGAAGTTCCTATGTGCTAAAATAAAAGAATATGGAGGGTTAGGGGTATTGAGACTGAAAAAAGACAGGTGGAAATTTATGTCATAGCACCAAATGTCTAAAGTTTAATATTTTATATTATTATTATGTATAACTTTATTAATTTAATTTTAAATCTTCTATTAAAATTGTTTTTACCATCATAATGCAGTCTTTTTAGTTTGCATCCTAGTGTGAGTTTTTTTCACAAAAGACTGTTAGGGTTTGCATGTCTTAACTCTATAATGAATAATACTTTAGAGCCCCTGTTAACCTAAACACTGGTAGACCTGCTAGAACAAGAAAGCTATGCAATAAAGCAAATAACAGCACTTATTTTATTTCTGTTGGGTTAAGAATACTTTACAGTCCAGCCAGAAATACAACACAACAAAAATACAGACAACCTTCCTTCATCTTCTTCATGGCTTAGTGTTGGAGTTAGCAGTTGTGTTACACAGACCCTCTTTTCCGATACTTGAGTATAAAAGGACCTCTTATAAGGGCATGTAGTGATAGGACAAGGGTAATGGCTTTAAACTAAAAGGGAGGAGAGTTATATTAGGAAGAAATTGTTCCCTGTGAGGGGGTGGTGTGGTGCTGGAACAGGTTGCCCAGACAATTTGTGGATACCCCATCCCTGGAAGTGTTCAAGGCAAGGTTGGATGGTGTTTTAACAACCTGTTGTAGCGGAAAGCGTCCCTCCCTCCAGCAGGAGGGTTGGAACTGGATAATCTGTAAGGTCACTTCCAATCCCAGACTTCTGGAATTCTTCAGTGTCTATTGACTGCTCCCTTTAGGAGGATTTTCTGGTTTATTATTGTGGAAGTCACATTGCTTTGAAACAAGTCTGAACTGAGGGTTTCGGTGTCTATTTACCCTTTTAACTAAGTGCTCCTTTTCAGCCCAAAGGTAGAGCAGCCATATCTTGTTTATAAATTTTGTTGAAGTGAAATTAATTGCAGGCCTGTTGGGCCTTCTTATACAGCCTCATCCACAATCTCATTTAGAAAAATTCAGTCAGCTTCAGTAGTGGCTGGATTGGGTCACAGGGTATGCTGCTGTGGATTTGGAAAACTTGCATAATGTGATTTTGAGTGAATTGCTTGTTTGCAAAGGCGACTGCTTGGCTCTGCTTTGATGCTGAGCAAGAAAGAATCCAAACAACAAAAACCCAAACCAGCAAACTATGGTGGGGATAATGGTGTTCAGTTGTTTTGGTTTTTTGTTTGTTTGTTTGTTTTAGTTTTTTTAAAGAAAAATATCTGAGACATCTTGTCCAGTCATCTGGTTCTTACTGTCTTCATACAACATTCCTAAATCACAGTTTGTGTTTTCCTCCATTTTTATCCTATGTTTTTCTCCAAAACTTGCCATTGTTTTCCCCCCTGAACCCCCCTTTTTTTTTTTTTTTAATTTTTATTCTCACTTGCAGTACTGGTCATGATCTTGGAGGAGTCACATTACCACTGCAGTATTTTTGTCTAGTTGTTTTCAGTACATCCTGTCAGGCCCATCTTCCACTAAAAATCCATGTACAAACCTTTCAGAGTGTTTTTGTGTTTTCCTGATAACATGGATTAAATATTGATGTGATATGCCATTACAGGAAACCTTCTTTAACCTCAGGGAGACTCCCCCTTAAAGTGAATTTAAAAGTGTTAAGCAAACTCAAGTCTGCTCTTGTACAATATAATGTTTGTTGAAAAGCATCTCTACACTGTACATAAATAAAGTATTTTATTGAATAGCTGTCTATCATGAATTTCATTTACTGATTAAAACAATGCCTGTTATTTTTTACTTGCTATTTGTAGCTTAAACTGTTTTTTGCAGTGCCTGCACTAAAAAAGTGATTTATTTTGAAATGTTAAGCTTGACAAAGGTAATGTCATATTAATGGAAAAAGCTATAAAAATCTTGTAAACCACTGTCCCTTCGCCAGCATTTCATGTATTATTCCCATCAGCATGTTTAGAAGACTAGAAGTTGTACTATGTGTAAGTATGTATTAAAAAGTTTAAAAACCATCTCTTGGGAATGACCTGTCTGGGTTGTATACAATGTAACAACCAGTTCCACCTACCTCATCCCAAAGCCTCCTAGCTTTTTCCTGCTGAAAGCAGTTTACTGCGTGAACACTGCATTTTGCTACCAAAGTTATGCTCATTCAAATTTAAGCATGGGGCTTGCAACAAGAAGGGGACAAAATATACCTGAGAAAGGACTAATTTTGTAGAAGGTAGAGAGTTGGCTTTCCTGTTTCTGAACCTTGTAGTTCTGCTGCCAGGATCTTTTAAGTGTATGAAGTGTGGTCCATTTTTGCATAAGGCTCTGACCATGAAGACACTTCATTTGGTACCACATGATGCTTCATGGTTCAGGATAAGCTACCTTAAATAAACAACAAAAATAAGGACCAAAAACTTGCCCCACTACAAAATGGTAAATTCAGGTCTAAGCATTTCTTTCAGGATGTTTTCCAGGAATTAAGTCCTGATGCTTTTTAGATTAGTGAGTCAAAGGAGCACAGCATCATTACTGGCATTTTAATTATTTTTAGAAGAATGCACAGTGCAAGCAGCTGGTTGGCTGCCTCTGCAGTGAAGTCTCCAAGATTTACTGAAGCAGGAGCAAGACATTCCTGTGTACAGCTCCACTAACTGTGAAATGTGTGTGGGTACAGACTAGGATGAGAAGAACAATGTACAATAGTGCTTGTATGAGTGAAGTCCCCTCCTTTTTGTTTTCTTTTTTTTTTTTTTTGGTAAATTATCTGTAAAATTAATTTAAATGTTTGGGTTTTTTTGTTTTTTTTTTTTTTTTTTTGCTATTCAGGTGTTTCAATTAATAGGTAAATACATTTTACTTGGTAGTGTTAAACACATTCTCAGAAAAATACTGGAGCAGATTTGTGCCGACAGTGTTATACAGCTATTACAGTTTTTTGGTCTTGTGTCATTGCACTGTTACTTAAATTGGAAGAAAAAAAATGCAAACAGTGGTCATTAATTAAGTAAAATATGTCTGTTGCTATAGTTGTCAGCCCTAGATGGGTTTCCAGCGGAGGACACATTTCGTGCACTGGATCTGACTGACTAATTAGCATGTTCTGCTAGTGGTGGTGCCACAGAGCAGAAACAAGTATTTTGCAGCACATTGTGCCTTTCTCTTTTCCCGAAGTTGAACACTGGTGAGTGGGGAGGAATGATGATGATACAGCAAACCTGCAAGGCCATTGCAGACCTTGTTCATAGTTCAAGGTGGCAGATAGGGCAAGCTTGGAAGGAGTGGGGCCTGCTCACCCATCCACAAATTAGAAAGCAAGGAAATTGGCTGTGCCACTGCTTGCTGCTGTTGTGTGTTCTGAGAGCCAGTTAGGGTCACTTCTGAGTAGTTAGGAATATGACCTGAGCAGAGAGAGTGGAAATTTAATCCTGGCTTTGTCAGGTGCATTACTTCTGGTCTGAAATTTTTATTTCCTCATATGATTGTAGCTGCCTCTGCTCCTTTGACTTCTTGGCTCAAATTAGTGTTCTGTATAAGTTGACAGTGTTTTCACCACTATGTCCTCTGTAAAGAATTGTGAAGTGTTAGTACTAGTAATTGATTCTGGCAGCTCCAGGTATTTGCTTGGATTTATATATTGCTATATAGATCTGTAACTTCCTTCTCTTGCCTTGCTGCTTCTACTGCTAAAAGCAATTTACTGGGTGAACACTGAATTTTACTGAAGTTGTGCTCATTCAAGTTTAAGCATTTTAAGCATGGGGCTTACAATAAGAAGGGGATGAAATATACTTGAGAAAGGATTAATTTTGTAGAAGTTAGAGGGTTGACTTTCCTATGTTTCTGAACCTTGCAGTTCTGCTGTCAGGATCTTTTAAGTCTAAATGAAGGTGATAACTCTCATACCTTGAAAAACAAAGCCATGCAGACAAACTACAGAAGTATATAGAGTACTTTTGCATAGAGGTTTGCATAGAGTAGGCATATAACATCCAACAAGAGCTTGTTCATCTTGTTTTGTGGGTCATATTTACAGGAAGAAAGTGTATCCTGGAAAGCAGCAGCAGCCTTCCAAAGGAGTCATTAAGAATTAAATAAGAAAAAAGCTAGGAGGCTTTGGGATGTGGTAGATGGAACTGCTTGTTACATTGTACACTGCTAACCAGGTTGTGGTTACATATTGAATATGTAGGTTTTCTGCTGCTTTAACTCTTCCTTCTTTCTCTCAACATCATGTTGAGTATTGCTGTGACACTGGTTGAAGCTAAGTTTAAAAACTTTTTAGGACATCAAAATTGCTAAGCAGTATATTGCTCAAGGCTGAAAAAGCCTAAAGGCTGTTCTAATTTAGAGTAATTTATTCTTGTATCACCATTGCCTTTTTATCTTACATAATTATTTTTTACCCCTGGAGACTCTATTGCATATTCATGAGTACAAATCAATCTGCTCTTTTGTTTTCCCCGCCCTCCTAATACTCTTTGTTTGTCACTGTTCCCACTTGAATTCCTTTTTATTTCATGTTGGCAGCTTAGAGTTTTAAATAGTATTTGATATAAAGTCTTCTCAGTATCTTGTATTACACTAGTACCTCCTTTCCTCCCCTGGGAAGAGTTCTGCTTTGGCCAAAGGCTGCATTTGTCTTTCAGGGTTGCATGTCCTCAGCACTTTGTGGTGCTTCTGAGAGGAAATTCACTCAAGTTTTTCCCTTTATTAGCTTCAGGATGAAGAAAAGCCATCAGAGAACAGTGAAATAACTGAAAGTAGGAATGTTGTGTTATGGAAACAACTGTGCATATGACTGTCTGAGGTGTGGGTGCCCAAATCCTGGCAGCAGTGGAGGCTGCGGCGGCCGTGAGGGGAGCTTGGGGCTGCCCCAGCTGGACACAGCCAGTTCCAGCCGGACACGGCCGGTTCCAGCCGGACACAGCTGGATCCAACCACCCACTGCAGGGCAGGGCTGAACCACCTGGCTGAACCAGGGTGGGGGCATCATCAGGGAAATGTGGGTAAAGAAGCGCGAAAAATGCTGCACAGACGTAAGGAGTGAGGAGAACAAAGTGAGAGAACTAGCTCTGCGAGCACCAGGGTCAGTGAAGAAGGAGAGAGAGAAGCTGCTCCAGGGCACCAGAGCAAAGATTCACCTGCAGCCTGTGGAGGAGCCCTTGAAGGAGCAGGTTTATCCTGAAGGACTGCAGCCTGTGGGAAGCACCCACACTAAAGGAGAGGAGGAAGAAGTACTGGGAGGAGCTGTTATTGACTGACCACAACCCCAGTTCCCATTCCACTGTTCCCCTTGGAGTGGAGGAGGCCAAGGAGTTGGGAATGCAGTGATGTTGAGCCTGGTGAGAAGGAAGAACAGAGGGCGGAGGTTTTTTTTACTTTTATCTTTGTTTCTTACCATCCCATTTTTAATTTTAATTGGCAAAAAAAGAAATTGCCCCAAGTTGAGTCTGTTTGGCCCATGACAGTAGTTGCTAAGGGATCTTCTTGTCTTCATTTTGACCTACAAGATTTCCATCTTATTTTCTCCCCCAGTCCTGCTGACAAGGGGGAATGAAAGAGCAACTGGGTGAGGGTCTGGTTGCTGGCCAAGGTCAACCCATCACAAGAAGTTATGGCATCAGCTGTACTACCACTTATGTACCACCTATGACAAACAAGGAGATGATGTAATGCAAGGGCTCTGCTACTGAGAAATATTAAAATATAGGAAAATTTATACCTAGTCTGTCTGAACTGGCAGTCTGAGAATTTGACTTCCAAATACTCCTTGTAAAAGAAGGAAAGAAGTGAAATGAAATGTATTCATGAAAGAAGTTCTAGTGCTGGTAAAAGATTGCAATACTATAAAATTCAGTTGTCAGGTTAGCCTGTACTGGTGTGCTCAGAACCAAGGAACTGTCTCCCAGTAGTGGTGCTGGTGCTTCAGAAAGATGTAGGAGATGAGCCAGCAGTAGGCATCAAAGCAGAATGTGAATAAGCAGTGTTTTTATAAACTCAAATGTTATTTTTGATGTAATAGTCTGAATTTAGGAAAATTGTGGTTCGCTTTTATTTTTAAAAATATATATTATCTAGTATATATTATATATATATAAAAATATATATATTGTCACTCAGTCTGGTTTGGTAAGGCAAGTAGAGAGGACCTGTTACTTTACAGGGTTCCAGCATATGTTCTGCAGATGCTCAGGTTAACCAAGCTCATTGGATGTCCTGGCTTGGAATGGTTTCTGAGGGATTACAGTAAGCAGATGACATACTGTCTTCATAGGGGACACAGATGGGAAGAACAGAATTTCCAGTAGATGAATACTCCCTAGGAAAAAGTGCCAGCTACATCAGCTGTTAAATGGAAGAATCTGAGAAAACTGGGCTTTCCTGGGGAACTTGGTAACCTAAGTTTTAGTTGTTTTGTTCAGATTTCATGCAGTAGTTTGGAAAGCAAGCTATTGGAATGATGCCTTATATCTTAGATGCCATAAATTTAGATGTACATTCAACCATGCCAATTTCCATGGAGAGAGAAAAAAGGCACCCTATCTTCATGGCATTGTGTTGTTGCCTTTTTCTCAACCTGGAAATGAAACTCGAGGTAATTTTAATAAGGAGGTAATATAAAAGGGGATCTTTATTGGAAGGACTCCAGAGGCAGTTATGGAAAGATGTCCACAAAAGCCCACCCCCTCCAGGGGTAAGTACATTTTATAGGTGTAAGGAAATTAGCATAATTGATAAAAGGCACCTGTTAGGAGGACAAGGGGTGATGCAATTCACCCCAGGTCAAGCCCTTTCTCTGGAGTTCCCCCTCAGCACTGGCTGTACTTTGTCCATGAGAATGTATTTCGAAGGGTTGTTCTCAGCCTTGGTTCCCAGGAAGAGCCAAGATATCACTGGGGCCTTGTACCTTCCGGGGCTTGGAGCTCTGCAATTTGTTTTGTCTTTCTGCTTAGGGAAAGGCCATGGAAAAGCACTGGGAAAACTAGTCACTAATAGAATAGCCTACAGAGCTACAAATAAATGTGTGAAGAATACAGAGAATGTATAGAAGAAGAAAAACAAGCAAAACCTAAATGGCATCAGTGTCACAGGAGTCAGGGCTCTGGCTGGGGCTGATGGTGTCCTTAAGATGCCTGGTACATGAGCTGGAGTAGGCGGATGGTGTTGCTGTATGGTGAAGATGTGTGGGGTAGATGACCTATGTGCAGTAGCTTGGAGGTGACGTATCTTTGCTGAAGCTCCAGTAATCAGAAATGAGAGTGAGTAAATTTTGGTGAGGTCTCATGCAAGTATCATCAGTAAGACGAATTTAAACATCAGCTTCTTAGAATCTGGTTATAAGAAACATGTTTACAGTGCAGACAGCCATTATCTCTACTCTAATTATTGACAACTAATTATGGGTGGATAAATAATGAATTTGTGATTGCAATGATTAGGGTGCTAATTATTACCACTAATAGGCTATTGTCTTATGAAACACTAGAAAAGTGCAAGTTATTTTGAAAGTTAGTTTTTCTTTTTTGTAAGTTGATCTGCTATTTTGGATTTGTCGAACAAGGTTTCCTCAGCTTGGAGGAAGTTATTGGTTTATATGTATGGTCAACAGAATCAAAAGAAGGATTGTCAAAGATCAAAAAGATTCACAAAAAGTCTTAAAGAAGGATTTCAAATTTGTTTAAGATAACTGTGAAAGATAAGATAATCTGTGAAAGGTAATTATGAAAGGGAGACTTTAATGCACATAGTTTGTGAGATAGGTGTAAAAAGGAGAAGGATATTGCTAGTAAATGGTATTTTTAATTACAGAATCAAGCTAGTTGTACTTTGTCTAGGTATATGTCTGTTTTTTAAAGTGGCCTCTAATAGTAAGTACTTATTAAACAGTTTGCCAAAGATTGATTCCCCGCTATTTCAGCTCCTGAAATGATAGCTTAGTGTGAGTGAAACGCAACATATTTTATAAATTACAGAAACAACAGGATAAAATGGTCTCTGATGTAACTGAATGGTCTCTCATATGTACTGAACACCATAATGGTATTCCTGGCCTTAACTTTTACATATGGCCCAATTTTCTTGTTTGCTTTCTTACACAGAACCTATGGGCTATGTGAAAGCTATTTTGAGTCAATGCCATGGTGAACTGCATTAAAAAGAAATAACTTTGTGGAAATGGAAACATTTTTTGAAAGGAATAGTTTAAAAAACTTTGTGATTCAGACTGTATGAACCCATACAAAGACTTGGATAATTGTGAATCTGTGTTAAACTACAGACAAAGGGAAAATGTAGGGCAAAGGCGGATTAATCAAATGTCAAATGCCACTATTTTCTAGTAATGTTTTCCTGTAATGATAGTGAATTTAGTATTTACTGAGTTTATGTTATTACTCACTGTAGAATGAGTTTACTTAAATAGGCAGGGATCACTGCTGAATGATGCATGGATCTCTGAACAGCATTTAGCTCAAAGATTTCATTCTGAAAAGTGGTCCAAAGACTTCAGATAATATTTAACAACATTAAATAGTTGTAATGACTTATAATTTATTTAAGAATTTAAAATATACTTAAGAGCATTTATTTTTATTGAAGTGTAACAGATGTGTACATGGATGTATTGTAAGGTACACATTTGCAAAATGATTGCATCTTGTAAAGGTTTTCTATATTTTAAGACAGTGTCATGGTCAGTCCTGGATATACAAGTGATTGATGTTACTCTCAGGACGAGCATTCCATGCTTGAGTGGCACGGGCTTTGGGAGGCTGTGTGGTTGGCTTGGTCAGTGCTGGTCTGCGGCGATGCTCGCTGTGAGAACTGTCACGCAAGCAGGATGCAAACAGCAAAAATGTTCGGCATGAGGCGTCAGCGTCTCTAGATAGCATTTAATTTGAAAACTATTACTAGATTTCAAGTTATAAATGAGATTAAAATCCAAAACAGCGCCGTCACCCAGCATGTACCCTGGCGTCTTCAGGGGCTGTTCGTGAGCATGAGGCTGATCGTGCCCAGCTGTCCAGCCCCGGGCCCTC
>VXBQ01011951.1:250201-367927 GCA_013400175.1 Phainopepla nitens | reverse complement strand
GCTCCGGCGTTGTCACGGAAAGTTCGGTCCCCGGAGGGTGGGCTCGGTGTTTGGTGCGGAGACGCCCTTCAGGGGCGGGGGCCGCCTGGCTGGGGCTGCGGGGGCCCGGGGCGGCAGCCGCTGGACGCCGCCGCGGGGAGGAGGGCGGGACGCGCGCTGTGAGATTGTCATCAGACAGGTTTTGCTCCTGCGAGGTGGGTCACCGCACCGAAGGTGCGAGGGGTCCGTAAAACGCCTTGGCCAAACTTCTCGCTCTTGGACTGTGGTGAAGTTTCTTCCGCGAGGTTTTCGCGGGTGGTTTCTCGCGTGTGCGCTGCTTCGTGTTCCGCGGTGCGGGGAGCTGCGGGCTCCGGCTTAGCCCCCTCTCCATCATCTACGGACACGGCTATGGCAAGTAGAACTCCCGTGGGGGCTGGAGTGCCTTTCCTTCCCCGTTCTTCAGAGCTGGTGTCGACCAGTTTTTTAGTTGGCATCTGCAATTAAATTGGTTGTCTTGAAACAGGAGAAAAATACTTCTGCACAATAACGCTCTCCTTTTACGTATTTTTTCTTTGTTTTCTTTGTAATTAACGATGCAACTATTGGAGAAGTTACATAGTTGTTTGTGGTGATCCCAGACCGTGCAGTTGCTTTTGCAAGATGCCCTGCGCTTACAGGGCAGAGTAAGAAGAGCTTTAAAAGATTGCCCAGTCATGCACTGGACGAGTGAGTGAGCAAGCTGTGTCAGTAGGCAGTAACAAGTGCTTGGAAAGGCAGCTGTTAATAATTTGACCATGGCAAAGGCTTATTTTAAAGATTTTTAGGTGATGCTTATATTTTTGGCCAAAACAATTTTATCCATCCTAAATTCTGTCCTCTTTCATTTACATATTTCTTCAATCCTTCTTCTTTTTTTTTTTCCTTTATTTCCCAAAGATATTAAAATAATGGCTTTTACCTTGAGCGAGCAGGTTTTAAGTTGTTCTGCAATGTAAAAAGCATCTTTTTTTTCAGTCTTGCAGTTTAAAGCCTTCACTCTGCTTGGTGAGCCCCAGTGAGAAATCTGGTCTGCGGCAGAAATGAAGTATAACATTTTTAAATTTTTCTGTTGGCATTCAGGAGACACAGGTTTATTGCCTGAATGTGGGGCATGTTCGGTGCCTACAACTTCAAGCCCATTATTCAGGCAGAGGTTCTGGCTGTTCAGCTGTTTTCTTCAATGGGTCCTTCATTCTTTTCACTTGGGTGATCTGTTTGATCTTGATAATCTGTCTGACTTGCTTTGTTTATTCTATCTTGTCTTTTTTTTTTTTTTTTCCTTCCCACCCTCAGGCTTAGTACTCCATGAACTAGTTACATGTGTTCATCTGGTTATGAACAGTAGTTCTTTACATACTACCTTGAAATTTGATATTTCCGGAAGCTTTACAGCGAGATTTCAAGATTCTTTTTTTATAATATATTCTATGTATTCCTTAGATTACTTGTGGCATTGTACATGAGATGTGACTTACTGTGTGAGTGATGACAGGTGTCTCGTGATGGTACTGGGTTTCCAGTGTGTGGGGCTTCTGTGGCTGATACCCACAGATGGATGTGGTAGGGGAAAGGACCATGGAAGCAGCCAGACACTTGAGTAATGGGCTGTCCATCATCTGCTGCTGAATGTCAGGACCTGGCAGCATCTATGGGCTGGGGCTTTAGGAGCTGGCCTCAGGATATGGAGAGGAGCCCCGGTGCTGCCTGACGGGTGTGTGTGGTCTGCCACTGCAGCTCTGAGACGTGGAAGCCAAACGTCCAAGTCTTGTGCTATTGGCTCTGACGGGCCAGGGATGAGCACCCTAAAGTACTGAAAAGGGGGTTGCCTCCTTCCCTCCATGCTGAGGAGCTCTCTTTGACCCTGAGCCATGCCAGTGCTTAGCAGATAGGCTATGGTTTCACTCATCAATAGACAGCAAAAATCCTTTCCCATACTGGAATACTGTAAAACAAGCTTTATCTTGCCAGGCTGGGCTGGATGGGGCTCTGAGCAACCAGGCTCATCTGGTGGAAAATGTCCCTGCCTCATGCATGGCAAGAAGGTTGGAACCTGGATGATTTTTCAAGTCCCTTCCAACCCAAACCATTCTATGATTGTGTGAAGAAACCTCAACAACAGAGGAGTTCTTCAGTTGATTCTGAGCTGTTTAGGAATCATTGTACAGTTTATAAACATTTGAAGGAAGACAACAAACCTGAAGGGCTATTGTTAAACTTCATAATTGCTAAAGGAATTTAATGCAATTGGGAATGGTACATTACTTATTTGTAAAACAGGAAGTCTATTAACTGCTAGAAGTTATTTTTAGAATCTGATGTAGAAAATTTATAAACTTTGGTCTATTTCTGAAGCAGCCAGGAAGCAAAAGCTGCAGTCCAGAAGGAGGACCAGCTTTGATTCAGACTTTAAGACTGAACTTTCTATGTTGTGCAAAGCTGCAGTCAGTTTATTTGCGCGTCTGTAGCACACTGTTATCAGTTTTGTATGTGATGGAGAAATGAGCTATGTGAGGTACTTATTTTCTTTGTTTTACATATGTGGGACAGTAATTTTGTTTCCACTTATGTTCAGTGACTTCTATTTCACTTTTTTTTAAATGTATTTCCATTTTACAATTTTACTTTGGAAGTTGGAAGGGTTAGACATGGAGTTGTCATGTGGTCTCTAAAAGATATTTTTTTAAAAAAGCTATCTTTCTGTAAGTTCAGCTTCCTGATGGTTTTTTGAGCTGTAAGTGCATTTCTGGACTATCCTTGGATGCTTCTTGTGGAAGATTTATTGTGACAGTTGTACCTTTGAGAAACTTCCTTTAGAGTTACACTGTTAAACACTGTGAGTGCAATTTTTCTTACTTTTTGAACATTTTGTATGTTATAATGAAATGATAAATGAGATTTCATTGATAGTGGTATGAATTAGTCTTTCATTTTGTATGCATTCAACAACATGTGAGGGAAGCATTTTTCATATCTAAGATCATATTTTGTTAAAATCAGCATTTATTACAGATGCTTTTCCTCCACTCTCATTCATTTTAATACAATGTCATTCTTGTTATTACATCTGTTAGTGGAAAATTAATATTGGTAAATTAATTTCTGAATCTAGAAGTAGTTTATCAAATAGAAAATCTGTAAACCTGGATGCTTGGAAATTTCAGGGGTTGGTTCATGAACTGAAGCCTGAGAATTACTTAGGGGAGACTGCAGGCACATTAGGAGGGAGAGGGGCTCTTTATTATAAGGAGGTAGGAGGCACATGGGCAGGGTAAACTGGAATTCTCATTATGGAGCTATACAACTATGTCTTAGTATTCTTTTCGTTTTCAAATTTTTCTCAGTAATGTCACTGTATGTGTGAATGTGCGATTTGCAGAGCAGAATATTGTTACTCAAGTTCTGTCACATATCCATGGGAGAAAATTGCTGCATTATTATTAGCATCTTCTGAGATTTTAATCCATTGGACATTTTCTTATTGTAAAGAATCTTGAGTTTTACTTACACCAAAATAGTGTAGGTTATTTAGAAACCAGGAACATGTAAAAGTAGAACTTGTTTTTAAGGGAGTGATGACAAGTAATGCTAAACAAGAGTTGAAAAATATGTTCTCAAACTTTTGTTTTTAGATCAAAAACTTGGTTCATGTTTATTCTGAAATGCCTGATGCAGCAAGACTGTGGGAAGTGATGCATAACTGCACAACATTGATTATGTCCTACATGTTCACTGCTCAGTCAGGAAGCCTGAAGCTTAATGTCAAATGTGTGGGTGAAGCAGTTAAGCAGAGCAAAATAAATTGTTCTACTTACGTGCTGCTGAATAGGGGCATTATCTTGGGAAAATCTGTTTCAGTGACTTACTGTACTGTACAATACTTGTTACTTGGGACTGAACCATGAATGTGAACTATTAGGATCCAAGCTCAAGGTCAAACATTCACTCTTGTTTCTCTTCTGTAATCTCTTGTTTCTCAAAATACATTAAAAATTGCAGAAATTGTGTGAATATTTTTTTCCTTAGAGATACAGGCTGTACATCTCAAAAGCTTCTAAGAAAGAGGGTAAACATTATTTCCTCATCTGTAAAATGGTATAACTTACTGAGAAGTAGATAGCAATATTTAGATTTCCTGGTAGGATCACAGTGGGTCTTGAGCTTATGTCTCTTGTTTTTATATATTTCACTTTTCTAAAGCATTCTCACTCTCATCCTCAGTGTCCTTTTAGAATTTCATACTTAATATTCAGTACTGTTGCAAACCATGGATTGACTAATTTGACTTTTAAAAACTTCACTTTCGAATTGTAGAAGATTGAGAAGAAAGGTGTCTACTAGATAATTTCCAAATCAAGGAAAGAATGAAGGCTGCTGATGTTTGGACTAGATACAGAAGTTACACTTCTGTGGGAATGGAGCTTCCATCATACATTTTTTGAAGACAAGGGCTGTTCTTTGCAGGTGCTATTAATATTTTTCTTTCTTCCTGTAATTAATGATTTAACAGCTGCATTTCCTGATTTCTGATTTATTTTAAAAAAAATTGGTGTTAGAAAATCAATGAAAATCGTGTTATTTTTCTAGAGCATGCATTTTAACTTTGTTATTAGAAATGTATTTCTGTGTTTTACTCTATATATTTTTAAAACTCACTAATAAGACTCTATTTATAGTCTTAATAACTTTATTCATCAGGTATAATACATTTGTTCGACTGGATGATTTTCTAATGATCAGATGGAATGACTTGTCCTTGATGGGAAACAGCATGGTTACTTTTCCAGGGACAGTAGTACACAAAGAGCTGAAAATGTTTAGGTAAAATGTCTCTGTCAGGACCTGGTTTGCAGGCAGCAGTAGTAACTGAATATTCATTTCAGTGTATCCTTTCACTTACATCGTTGGAAACAGCTTCAGGTGGAAATTTTCGTCCGCTGTCATCATTATCTTGAAAGACAACCTATGCCTTGTAAAACTAGGATGCACGGATTTAGTGCAAGTTGAAACAAGACTTTCTGCTTTTGTAATGAATGTCTGACTAATGTACAGGTCAAGGGGAAAAAATGCTTTATTGACGGTATCCATAAATAACATTTCCATGGCTTTTTTTTTTCAAGTGAAGACCTTGATTTGCTGGAGAAGGAAACCACGTTTCAGGAGGGAATATACTCCCTATGAAAAAATTACTGTATTTTATGTGTAAGGGTGATCAGAATTACTATACTAAATGATATTTTGGTGAATTTTTAATAAAAAGCTTTACTATATTCTCTGCATAATATTTTTAATTACACATGTATTCTAATAATATGTATGCAATTAAACCCTGTATAGGTTTACATCACAATTGAAGTGTACTGCAGTATATGAGCATCTTCTCTGATTAAAAAATAGAAACCTCGATAAGGATATTTCCAATTAAGCTAGTTCTTCATATCCAGCATTGAAAGGGACTAATCTGAATTCAATTTAAAAAAGGAAATTGCAGAAATATGATTACTTTTCCAGATTAAGCACTTGATTGCTATCAAATTATAGCACAAATTAAGAAAAATGCTCTTAATATATTTTTGTTTTGCTTGCATGTGGGATGTGAAGAATCTTAGTCTTGACCCAGTGATGCAGTTTTCTGGTTTGTGTGGCACAGAAGAAAAACAGATCATTCTTGACTTAAAGTATATGATGCCACTGTTCCGTTTTAATTCTTCAGATGCTTGCAATTTGTTATGGTACTCTTGACCTCCAGGATGGTCTGTGAATCCTGGGGTGATGCCTGTCCTCTTACTTTGGGTATTTAAACCGTTGCCAGGACAAAAGACAGGAGGAAGGCTCATTCACTAAAAAACAGTTATGTTTCCTAAGTGCATGTTTGGGAATCTCTTCCTTTCCCTGATTTACTTTTTATCCATATTCCTCTCATTCCTCAAACATTTGTAGGTCATGGCTTTTCTATTTGTAAAGTAACTATATTGCTACTGAGCTTAATAAAACCATACGCTTGTGTTGGATTCAGCAAGGTCTTTTGCAGAATGTGGTTGTGATCTAGGTGGGTGTGCTGCTAGATGTGTGGAAGCCTGGTGGGATGGCTGGTTTTGGAGGTGGCTGGTTGGCTGTAACTTGAGGCTGGTAACCAGTGGAGAGCCCCAGCTGTCCATCGTAGTCTGTGTCCAGATTAATGTTGTGCATGAAGTGGAAGTCCACCAGCCCTTGCTCATGGACTTTGCAAGTGGCACCAAACTGGGGGAAAAGGGGTGGGCAGTGGATGTGCTTGAGATTCAGGCTGTCATTCAGAAGGACTTGGGTGGATGGCAGGAGCTGGCTGGCAAGAACTCTGTGGAATTCAGCAATGAGGAGGGTAAGGTTACACACCTGGGAAGGAATGTCTCCTCGGAGGGGAAGGGTTCCTCTCACTCAGCACTTGTCAGACCACACCTGCAGTATTGCATTCAGTTTTGTGTCCACACCTCACCCCAGTACAAGAGAGATGTGGATAAAACTGAGCAAGTTCAGCACAAGGCTGCTACAATGTCAAGGAGTGGCAGCAGGGCTCTAGAGAGAAAGAAGCTTCATGGGAGCCTGGCTGTGTGCTCCCTCCAACTGGCAGACTGTGAGCAAGGGGGGCAGGACCACAGGCTATGGTCGTAACTGAAGTAAGAGTAGTTCTAGCTAGATAAAAGGACAATTTTTTTTTTCTGGGAGGACCACAAAAGACGGCGGTAGGATGCCTGGCACAGCTGTGCGGTCTGTCTTTGGAGATTTTTCAGTATCTCAGTAGATAAAGCAGCCTGGTCTCACTTGGTAGTGGGCCTGGCTTGGAGCAGCAGGTTGGACTGCATGACCTCCTGCCAACCTGAACAATTCTATCAAGCAGTGATTCTGTAACTTGCCTTGCAGTAATAATCTAGAGGGGAAGAACATAAATACTAAAAATTTAACAGTGCTGATTTCACTGTGATCAGGATCCTTTGGACAAATCTGCAAATGCAATCTCTGCTTCCCTCCTCTTTTCCCTTCCTCTAGGTGATGTACTGAGTAAGAATCTAGGTGAAGAAATGTTGAAAGTAATAGCCTTTAAAAAGAAACATTAGACAACCAATCTTTAGCCATGTTTCTGTAGATTGCTTCTTTTTCAGGGCTTGCTGCTGCTGTATTTTCTCAAGCCTTGAGCAGGATACTGTTCGGTGTGAGAAAGGGGAGCAGAAAAATAAGGAAAGTAGCTTTTGTCAAAGTAGATTCTCTATTCATTCTGAAAAATGTGCATCTCTGCAGATCTGGCCTTATTTGAATTGCTGTAAGAAATAGAATGTCGCTCAACTTTAACTGAGCCAGGAACTGGGCTTCCTATTAATATTCTATGTGAACCTATGTACTTCCTTTTTTATTCCATTGCTTGTGATTTCAGTAATTTTCTTTGCTAAATTTAAGAATAAAATTTGTACAGAACAGGACTCTTAGCTATTAATAAAACCAAGTATACATTAAAAGAAATAATGATCCAGTCTTGATACAGACTTCTTTAATGGCTTACAGCATGGGATGGGAAGCTGCCATAATATAAATGACTGCTTCATTTATACTCACTGTAGACACCTCTTAAAAAAATTTACAGTCTATGTTTCTTAGGAATAACTTGTATGGAGAACAAAATGTACAATCAGTTTTTATTTCTTCTGTCTGTAAGAGAGCCTTCTTGAGCAACAGGAGGAAAAAAGTAGGAAATTAACTTTCTACATTCTGCCTTCTATCTTGTCATTTCTTTGCACTGCTGGAAGAGTCTTCATATCAAATTGCAGCAAGACTTACTTCCCAATGGGAGTTCTGTAGTTCTTGGTGGAAGAAGACTCAGTTGGGCATTATACATCAATATTCACTAAGTGATGTGGACACAAGGGGATTTTAGATATTCATGGGCTTTACCTTCACAAATTTTCTTGTTTCGATGTTGTTTTAGATTAATTTTTAGACTTTCAGGCTTTCTCAGAGACATTGCATTTCTACTTGGACTAAACTTTCTTCACAAATCACAGTTTCTTGGAAATCAGTCTCCTTGATTCAGCTGCTGTTTCCTATTATAAAATGTTCATTCTCTCTGCAGTGTTAAGAATGAAGAATCCTTATGTTGCTGCAGTTACAGAGCACACACCCTAAAGAGAAGTTATATGAGTCACCTTTACAATTCTTAGGGTGACAGAGCTGAGAAAGTTTGGCAGCGTGGGCCCTTGGGGTGCTCAGTACGTAAGTACTGTGCCCCCAGGTCTGAGTGCTGCACTACCTTATAGTTTTGGGAGTTTGTGTCTGTCCCATTTTTGTTGCATTCTGACTTTTGCACAAGTAGTGACTGTTGGAAAATAGTTTTGTTCAAGTGGAAATGCAGATGTTGATCAGTATTTGTAATCCTTTAGCTGAAAACTGATAGTCTCTTGTTTGTCCCACAATTAGAGGAAATCATTGAACAAAATCAGATATGCAGACACAGCTGAGAAGCCTAGTCCTGGAGGCAAAAGGAGTTACCATAGGTTAGGAGAAAGGAAAACTGAGTCTCAGAGAGGAATGTTGACTTTCTTCTATAGTATTTGGACAAGTATAAAGGTGTCTTTGCCTTTGTTGCCTTCTTGTTGAAACTGCACTTTGCTGTGGAATCAGAATTTCAGTCTCACAGATTTTGCAGGTATTAGCACTTTGAGGTTGTGAGATCTGCTGTGGAACATCACAGACTCCCATTTCCTTCAGTACCAACTTCCATGGTCAAAGCTGAGTGTAGTTGGTGGAAAATTTGAAGTGTTGGGAGCTGTCCTTAGGGACCATTTCACGTCTGGATGACTTTAGTTTCTGGTGTGAGTGCCATTGGAGATCTGACTGCTTTAACTGTGGGAGACTTATCTGCATTAGAAACATTGCCCATGAACGTCTGGTTTTAATGTGGTATTTTAATTCCTTTTCTTTTTTTCCTTACATATCAATTTGGAAAGCATTGCAGACTTGGTCAGGAACTGAGTATATTGCAGTATAATAAGGGACCTGTTGTGGTTTTTTTTTCTTTCAAAATGCATGCATTTAATATGATTATTCCTGATTTTTAGTGCCAAACTTAGGAAGTTAGTAGCTAAACATCTGGAATAAAACCATGCTATTGTGCTACAAGCAGGTTTGTTTTTTTTTTTTTTTAACAGTGGTCCCTTAGGCTTGGAATAGTTGGGGTTTGCCTAGATAGATTGGTTCAGCTATAAGTGGGCAGGTAAAATGGGAACTTAAAAAATTGGAAAACTATCTTTCCTCTTCCAATCTGTAAATATGAGTAAGAATTACCTGTTCCTCCTAACAGTTTGGCAGGAAATGAGTAGATGAAAACATCAGGAACTAGACATTGGAAGTGAGGGCAAATTTTTAGACCAGAGCTGGTCAGCTGCCTTTTATCAAAATGCCCAGGAGCTCCTTTGCATCTCCCCCTGTGTCTGCTGTACTGGGGCACACAGGGGAAATATGGGGGGAGAGGGGGAAAGGACACAATCTGTAGACCACCTTTGATGTCCACAACAGTCACTGCTATCTCTACCCACATGTGGAGCAAAGAAGGTGATGGGCACCAAGTCATGTGAATTCCTTTCACATCTGGATGCCAGTCTGTCAGCTAAGTAACTCTGAGAGCTTCTTTTTGTCCCTTTGTTCCTGTGATTGCTCTGGAGCCTGGAAGGATGCAGTTTGAGTCATTAAACAGAGGTTATACTGTGATTGAGAAAACAATGTTACTTGGGAGAAAACAGCTCCATATTTTTTTAACCTCTGTGTAATTTTGAGTAAGTCAGGCCAGTTGTTCAGTTATTCATATTTGTAATTTTATGATGAAATATGCATGAATATAATAGCACATGTGTTCCATGCTTAATAAGGATTTTTTTGTTTTGCAGTTTTTTAAATATTTTTGGAACAAAATCTTAATATTCTGTGTCTTAAAAGCTGTTGGGTTTTTAAATATAATTTTATGTTAAACCAAGTAATATCTACTCAGTGGTCTCAGTGCTGCATCTGGAATTCGGTGTTCATTGTGAGGCCCCAGTACAAGTGAGGGACTGACAAACTGGAGCAAGTCCAGTAGAGGCCACTGCTATGGTTGGGGGTGGGAAGAGGTCAAGAGAGGCTGAGGGTTTGTGTCATTCTGAGAAGAAAGGAACGAGGGGGATTGAATTGCAGTCTTCTGCTTCCCAAGGCGGGGTTGGAAAAAAGGTGGAGCCAGGCTGTTTCCAAGGGGGGCACAGCCGGAGAACCAGAGGCAATGGCTGCAAGTTGCTGCAAGGCCAGCTCCAGTTGGACTTAGGGAAAAACTCTTCCTGGAGCTTCTGGTTGAGCTTAGGAGCAGGATGCTCTGGGGGGTGGTGAAACCTCCACCTTCATGGGGTTTCATAACCTGGGGGGAGAAAGGCCCTGGGTAACCTTATTTAATTTTGAAAACGCTTGTCTTGAGTGTATGAGAGAACATTCAGAAGTCCCTTTCAGTTTAATTTGAGCTTTGATTTTCGCGATTATTGTCTAAATGCACCTGTAAGCTGTGCTCTGTAACTCTGTTAGCAGGAGAATCAATGGGAAAAGCACTTGAGCTACAAATGCAAATGTATCATATGCTGCTAGTCAAATTAAATCATCTGCCTTAATCTTGATTTAAACATCTTTGAGTTAGTTCCTCTGCCTCTCAAAAGAAGGATGAAAAACTTCTCTTTGAAGTATGGTGCTATTAGAGATCGTTCATAAATGTGCTGTCTGCTACATAATATGGCAATTATTATCTTTTTGGAGTGTATTAAGGCAATGTGTAATACACAAGCTCTCTTTCCTGCTGCAGGGTTTTTCTCAGCATCTAAAAAGTAGCGAAAAATAAGTGGAACTTCAAAATGAGTTAATGTAATGTATAAATCAACCCCTGAGGCATTCTTAAGTGAGAAAGTGTATCATTCTTCTTGTGAATAACAGCACTGTTCAGATGGGAGCAAGCAGGTCAGTGGGTAGGACTCTAACACTGGGTCTGTGTCCTCCTTTGACACAATTCTTGTGTAATTTGAAGCATGTCACTGTGAGCTAGATCAAAATGGAAATCAAGCTCCATGGCTCAGCTCTGTGTGTTGTTAATATTTGCTGGTGAGGAAGGAATTGATTTTAAAAAATCATTGTTGGAAGATAACTTTGATAAATGTTTAGAAGCTTGCGTCATATATTTCAAGAAAAAAAAATCATTTTGAAAGCCTTTTAGCTGCTCTTTTGAAAACGCATTTGGAAAAGGTGCTGAGACTCACTTTCAGAGGTTTGCTGGCTATTACATGTGTCACTCTTGAAAACCTATGCTCCAGTCACGAGCAGCTTTAAAAAAATATAGGAAACTAACCATTCTTCAAACCATAACTATGGCTTGTTTTGGCTGACAGTTTTGGTGTGGCAGGATGCATTCCAGACATCTGTAAGCAGGAACACGCCTTGGAGCTCTGCAGATATAAACTTTAGAGAAGCTTTAGAAGGAACATTGTATAGTGAAAGCACATAGTAGACTTTATTGTGTTATAGACAGATGTTGAGTGAATCCTTTCTGAGCCTTGGCTCTGAAGCTACTTGATTTTTGTCTAGGACTGGATTAAGAGTTACCAAAGATTAAGACAGTTTAAACAGGAATTTTGTATTTTTAGTAAATGAAGTTGTTATGAATTGTGTCATCATAATAGGATCTTGTGCTACCAGAGTTGTTATCCTTCCTGGCACAGCTATCCCGATAATTCACCCTTGCACACCTAATGTTGGGGAGGTAAATTGCCTGTTGCCTCCTAGGTTTGGATCCTTTTTTGAAGCTTTTTTCTTTCCTATTCACTGCCACTTTTTCTGTAAGTGGCAATTGATTTGACCTTTGTATCCTGATCCATTTAGTTTAATATTTTTCCACTGTACCTTGAATTTCACTGTCTCCTTCAACTTAATCTTTTCATATTTGGGCTATGGAGACTTTCCAAGGGCTTGAGCTGTTTTGTTGCTAGCAGAAGAGAGAACTTCAGAAGGACATCTATGGGCCATTCAGGTGTAGGACAGAAAATTCAGCCTTGGCTCTTCCACTGTCTTTTGTAGCTTTTGGAAACTTACTTTTCCTCCTCAGCCTTATTCTGAAATCTTTCTTTTTGACATGCTGTCTCTTGAGTTAGAGTGAAAATGGGCTGGGGGCAGAGTGTGTGCATTGCTTATTACAATAGATTTTCCTTCTGGATGATACTGCAATGTCACTATTATTAGCATTATGGGGAAGGAGGGATGATGGGTTCTCTCTTCAATTGTGTATTCAGTACCAAAGGAGGGGAATGTTTTGAAGAGTTTTTTCCTTAATTGGTGAGATCAGTGGCATTTGGGAAAAGAAGATGAAAGAAAAAAATCCTCAGGAACTTGCTTGCTAGTACTTCACTCTCCTTAGGAAAGGTGGAAGTAAAGAGACTCAAGCAGAATTCTTAAGATTAGCCAAAAAAAAAAAGGAAAGAAGTTGTGTACAAAGTATATAGTTAAAACTTGTTCTTTCTGATTGCTGAATAGAGAAAATCATCATGAAAACTGATAAGCTTCCTAGAATTTTTATCCTTCACCCCTTCACGAAGATTTAGAGATGGAATATATATCCAAACAGACATTGAAATAACATATTTTAGTAATCTCCTTGTGATTGTCACAGTGGGAACTGCAGAGTACCAAACAGTTTAAAAACTTCGTCTTTCTTCAGCTGGCTTACTGAGATCATTAGAAGAATTGGCTCCAATACTGAGGGCTGTGCACATAAAAATTTGGACTGTATTCATATGGAAGCAAGAAGCCAGGCAAATTTCCTCTCTTCCATAATGGTATTAGCTAATAGGCATGAGCTTGGCCAAATTGAAAAGGAGTGTCTCAATAGTTGGATATTGTGTTCATCTACAAAACATGTTCCCTTCATTTTTGCAGAGTTTTCCATCTGCTAAAGGTGCGGCGGATGCACTAGAATGGACACAGAGGATTTCCCTCCACCACCACCAGAAGGTAATTGAAATAGTTTGGCATTTAAAGCCAATTTTTCTGTAAGTGATTTTACCTCTGCAAAATTCCCTTTCCCCATATTACCCTAAGGCTTTGTTCCGGTGGTATTCTGTTAATGTTTTGAAGAGTGTCATCTACCCTGTCTTGTTCTTGGACTTCACTTGCTGGTGTAGTTAGAACATGATGGGAAGAAACCTGGGAGCAATTGGTCCTTGCAGTCCAAATCTGAAAATACGCGTTTTCTACGGCACCTCTGTAGTCAGAGCACAGACATTTACAGAAGAGTACTACGGATGCTGGACTGAGGGGATCATCGTGTAAAGTTAACACTCAGTGCCCTTTGCCTGCTGTGTCCTGGTAGCTCGATGGCCCCTGGTGTAAGCCAGGTTTCTGAGGGCACAAAGGTGGGATCTACAAAGACACTGTCTCACTGCCGTTTGCGTTTATGCTCAAAGAGAACGTTGCATGTGGTGATTTTTTTATCCTGTTTGATTTCCTGTAAGCACATCATTGTATAGTGCTTGCTACTACATATTTTAATACTGAACAAGATTTGACTTTTGGTAGCTGGATGCTGGGGGACTTCTTCAAAGTATTATATGCTTGTTCTGGTCATCCCAAAACATAAATTTACAGAGATCTGTGGTTGAGCCTGCACTTATTTCCATTAAGTGGACTTTATTATATACATTGACATATGTATATATTAGTGTATATATAAATAATATACATTATTGCGTAGGACAATTCATTATGCCATAGGACATTTCAGTTAATGTTCATACAGAACTTACATGAAGCCATTTGAGTATAAATCCTAATTTAATTTTAGTTTTGTTCAGCTGTAACTCTTTAGGAATTTGGGAATTCTAGGTCAAAACTGCTTTCTCTCTAGTTTAGGCACTGCCAGAGATAGAAGTCTGTTACTAGATGCTACCCAGGGAGTTGGGAATGTGAAAGAAGCAGGAACTTGTGAAATCAGCTTTTAATGGGTTAGATTTCTGGCGAACATTATTGGCAGTTTCATTTATGCTCTGAGATATCACTGAGGTTATCATTGGCAACAATTCCTTGGCTGTCCACATCCTAATCCATGTGGTCAGGACCCTGAATTTGGCTCAGTTTTGTTTAGTGACAGTTACTGTGAAACTGTCTCTGCGGGATAATCCATCTCCAAAGCAATGTAGTGCCGTAGGGAAAGAGCCATCCCTAAGGAATCAATATTTCCACTTGAGCAGAGGCTGCCGTTTTTCAAAGACAGCCAATAATTGTGGCAACAGCTCCAACTTTGTGCAGCATTCAGCTTGTGGGATACTCGGACAAGATTTCAGGGTGACACAGTTCAGTGTGATTCCAGAATTCAAGTTCTTTCTCAGCAAAGGTTTTTGTGATGTGTAGAACTATGTGTATCATGTCCTTATTTTCAGACATGCCAGCTCTAAATAGGCTGGGATTGGATTTATTTAACATAAATTGAGATTCTGCTCTACCTAGTCTTGTGTCAATGTCAATCGATACTTTTTTTTGTGGGAGAGAGGGGATGGAGGCTGGAGGGGATTTGGAACAGGCTCCCCAGAGACCAGCACCAAGCTTGACAGAGTTCAAAAAGTGCTTGGTTAATGCTCTCAGGCACATGTTATGATTCCTGAGTGGCCATGTGCAGAGCCAGGAGTGGGATTTTGATGAGCCTTGTGGGTCTCTTCCAACTCAAAATATTCTGTGATTTCTCTCTCATCTGAAAAAGCTTTGTCTGAAACTAGTGGAACTTGCATATTTTTTTAGTTTGCCATTGCTAACTCTCTTAAAAGCATATTGAAGGGTTTTTCAGTGAAATTAAATTTTAATAATGACACTAAAAGACATTTTAGTTCACTTTCTAGATAATTCTCATTACCTGTTTTGCAGATGGGAAAGAAGTGAGGATTTTAGGGCCAAGTATGACAGCAAATACACATAACAACTTACAAATAAAGGTTTATTTTGCATGCATATACACTGGCCATCCATGTGTCTGTTCAGGAGGGCTAAGCAGCACCTGTCATTGCCTTTGGACAGTGAGCACATGGGTGGGTTATCACAGCTCATAGTGAGGGTGAAATTCCTGTTGGGTGCAGAACCCTTTGCTACACCATTAAAATGAATTTTGACTTTTGGCATAATGATTCTAAAATCCCACACTGAGGCCACAGATTAAATCAATTGCTTTTTTTGAAAGAAAGTTCTTATAATGTTGTGGGAATTGTTTTGTTTACTTCTTTTTTATCCTTACAAAAATAGCTGTAGTGCTGAAAGTCATGTGGGCTCCTTTCTATCTACAAGTGTATACCTTGCACTATAAATCTCAGCTTTATTCTTGTCAAGTAAGTTTTCTATGGTTTTGCCAGGTAAATTCTCCAAACTTCTCTTTTTCAATCCTAATGTATACAAAGGGGAAGAACAGTAGTAAACCTTCATCTTTGTCATGGGGATGTTGCAGGAAAATAGCTTAAGAAAGGTTAAATAATGTGTTTTCATTAGCCATAGCCATCTGAATCTATACCTTATTTAAGTGAAGGTTCAGTAAAGGTGAATAGTGCAGCTGCTTCTGCTGCTACTTGATAAGGAAAAACTACATGTCATAAAGGAATGGAATGTAACATATTTTATTTGTTTTAATTTATTCTTCTTATGCAACTTATCGGTTCATAGATGTTTGGACATTCCATTCATGCATTTCTAATCAGGTAGTGACAAGTCTGTGCTGGTTACCTTTCCTACCTCAGAGCAAATTCAAGTAGTGAACAACTTAGAAAAATTATTGCCTGTGTGTCCTCTAGATTGCTTTAAAAAGAGCTGCTTCTTCTAGCCATGATTAAAAAGTTCCTAGTATTTTTTTCTGTGTATGTCAAGGGAATGTACTTTTTAGCAATCAGGGAGCAGTTGGAGTAGGGTAGATGCAAAGGCTTCTTGGCTAAGAGCAAAATCCAAAAAAGTACTTCCGAAATGGATAGTTGCAATGATAGTGCTAGCTCGTGTTCCTTCCTTTGGTGTGTCTGTACATATGAATTTAGGCACGAAGTGCAAATATTTAGAATTTCTTACATAAAAGAATTCCATGGCTATCTTGTCAAATAAAATAGATTCTTCTTCTCTCAACAAAAAAAAATCCTTTCTTGAAAGCTAAATGAAAATGGCAAATTTTATCATGGCTGTAAGTTATAATTATGCTTTTAATTGGTTGCTGTGATGGGGTGTCCTTAACCAAGCCCATTCAGACAAGAAGAGGATATGCTATGGACTGCAGACTGTGGAGGGAGGAATCACAAAGCTGGTAGTTCTGAGACTCTGGAATCACACTGAGTCTCTTGTGTACAGGACTTACCTGCACACTGAACAGCTGGAGGCTGAATGTTAATGTTAGGATGGTGTTTGTGTAATGGCCTGTACTTGTGCCATTACTGCTTTATTAGGAGAGGTCATGTCTGGCAGTTTTTCATTCCTCCACTTGGAAAATATCTGGCGATCTTGCAAAGTGGAAGTCCTTTTCTTTAAATGAGGACTTGAGAGGTGTTTATCAGGGCCTGTTTCCAAAGGAAAGCTGTGTTTGTTTGCCTGGCAGGATGGATACCTGAGAAACCAGCTTCTTGTGCAAAGGATACCAGCATCTTGCCCAAAGGAAACTGGGGGTACTTTCTGTGTCAAGGAGGCTTAGTTTTGCAGTTTCATTGTCTCTGAATATGTCTGTCTCTCACTCTTTCTGGTACATGGCACTATGCCTCATATGATTTCTCTGTGAAAACTGTTAGAAAGCACTGGGTGTATTTCCTCATACTGAGTATACTTTGGTTTGTTTTCCATTTATAAAAAAATGACATAAATGTCATAGATGTTAGAAAAAATAGACATAATGTCATATGTTAAAATTTTAACGTGAAATACTGAAATTTCAGTGTCTGTACAAGGACATTGTGAGAATTAATTTGAATGCATAGTCTTCATATTGCCAAATATTCTCTCTACCTGAGAGAGAATCATCTTTATTTGAAAAGTATGAGAGGTGCCCTTGAGGACCAAGTGTAGTAGAGAGCTGGATGTTCACTCACCCACACTACTGTTCCCAGTTCCTTGGGTAAGGCTAGATGAGAAGCCTTGTTATACTGACGTTTGGGATTTGAGATGTTCTTCTTTGAAATGAAGTTGTTTTTTTCTAAAACTGGTACTAGACTAAGAATATCTCTGAGACACCAATTTTGTACACCTT
The DNA here is from genome assembly GCA_013400175.1 of Phainopepla nitens. NCBI lineage: Eukaryota > Metazoa > Chordata > Aves > Passeriformes > Bombycillidae > Phainopepla > Phainopepla nitens. The sequence goes on along the minus strand of VXBQ01011951.1, from coordinate 350,646 downwards.
TTTATATTAAAAATCAACTCTCTAGACCTATGAGTGGGATATTTCTTTTCTCCTGATATGGAGAGATGTAGAGCAAGGAGGCCAGCGACTTAAATCTGGATATCCTGTATGCAACTGAGTGTTGTGATTGTGTCTTTCCACAGTTATTTTTTGTTGTTTCCCTGTCAGGGCCAGGACACTAAAATAGTCCTTGCTCCTCTGTCCCTGAAGGAAGTCTGGCCTGAGTCCTTGGGTAAGAGTGAAGTAGAAACAACTGTGATCTCATAAAAGTTTCCACTGGGATGACCTTACATATTATGACAAGAAAAACTCACCAGCAAACAAAAAAACCCACCAACCTCAAAAAACTGAAACTCAACAAAAAAATCCACCAAAAAAATAAAAAAATTATAAAAAATTGTTATTTCCAGTAAGGAGCTGCTGGTGAGCTGCTGTGTTTTGCTGTAGAGACGACTGTATTTCTCTGCCAGGGGATCTGCTTTTTATTCTGTATCCTATATGTATTTCTTTCAGATTATTTAGGTACCTTTTCTATTATTAAGTGAAAAATTTCATAGTTATTTTTTCTCATGTTTTAACAGTTTTAAGCAGCTAATTTTGTGACGGAGACAAGAGGTGGTTAAATCGAGCTTTTTAACATCGACAAGAAAAGCACTTGTATGTTTTATGATTTAGTTTCTGAAAGTACAGAACACTGAAAACCCTAAGATCGTATTTATTTGCTGTGATTGGGCAAATAAGACATTGCTTAAATTAAACTTCAGATATGAAGAGAGTTGGTCTTGGACTGAACAATATAGTTAGGTATCTATTTTCAGCATACAGACAGTTACAAATGATTGTAAAAAGCGAGCCAAGATTTCAGGAGAATGAGAACAGAATATGAATTGTAGTTATGAATGGCTCCTTGTTTTTGAAACTGGCAATAGCTTGCTGGTGTCTGACATCTCATCTATAACAGAACAATTTATTTATTTCTAAAGGTCACATTTCTCTCAGTAAATGAAGGAAAATGCATTGTTTAAGGTAAGGATTAATTATTTTATGTGACAATTCAGACAAGCTGTGTAAAGAAGAGTAACAAGAAAATTCCCCTTGCAAAAACCATTTATGGTGTCACATGTCACTCATAATTATGTATTTTTTCCTCTAGCCAAGTATATTTGAGTGTTGGGAAAAACAAAAAAAATAGAAATAAAATAAGTAGATTAATAAATAGCTTATTTTTGGTTTTAGTGCTCACAAAGAAAACACAGTATACATAGATGTAATTATATCTTATTTTATTTTGAAGAAAAAGGATAACAACTTTGTTAGATGTTTAGAACATGTTAAATGATGTTACTGTTATGGATTTCTTGGTGGGTGACTTCATTCTTTTGATAGTATTTGGTATTTTCTTTCTGAATAATAAGATGTAGTTGTTTTGTTGGGTTTTTTCCTGTTTACTCAGCTGCTATTTGAGGTGACTTGACTTTGCTTGCTAGGTCTGTATAGAGACAAGGCCCAGACATGTTAATCATAAAGTGTAGTTGATGGTGAGATAAAGGCCTTACACAGGATTGCAGCAAAACCTTATCATTGTTTGGTGGTAACTAGTGTTGATTGCTTAAAAAACCCCAAAAATTGTAAAGGAATTTGTGCTGATTTTTTGGTATTCTTTCAATGAACAGTTGAAGCTAAGCTCTGAAATTTTAATTGCAGTGAGCTAGCATGTAAGAAGAGGGTGAGTTGGTTTTTTTTTCTATACTTTTGCCTTTTTAAGACTTGTACCTATCCTTAACTGGCTGGGATACATTGCTGGCAAAGAAGTGAGACATTTTTTATTTTTGGAGTTTTTTTACTTCTGATTCACTGAACTCAATAAATATTCACTAACCATGCCTAAAGCCTCTGTTGTACTCAAGAGTTTACAGAAAGATTCACTTTTTTATGAATTGTTATAATTCTCTTACCTTGTGCATGAGCTTGTCTCATATAAAAGCTTTTCTGCATTATAATAACTTAAGGTGTATGAATTTTTGAATGAGACATTTATTGGGTACTGCTTGCTTTTTCTTCATGGAGGAACTGAAACTATGCCTAGTAATCTGAGGAAAACATACTGGTTTTACATTTTTGAGAGGAGACTCTTCCAACTCCCTGTATAGATTTTCTTTTTTCTTCCTCATTGAAATAATCTTTCTAGCCTTAACTTATTTTCATTAAAATGAGTACAGAAGATGATTTAGTAGGTCAAAGAAGGGTTGTTTCAAGAGTATGTCTTACTGTTAAATAGTCTGTTGTTGAGCTCAGTAACTTAGTTTAGGTGAAAGCATGATAGATTCTGGATAACCTTCTGGATAACCTTATGCTGGTGGAAGTTTCTTCAGGGGCTGGAAGAGAAGAAGCCTGTGCTCCTGTGCCATGGGGATGCCAACTGATGGGTGACTTCCCAGTTTCTGCATTTCTGTATGTTGGCAGGGGGGACAGAGGGAAATGCAGGTGCTGCCCTGGGAGCAGTGAATTAGTTAAGTGCAATTTGTCCAGAGGATCTTAGCAGTCTCCTGTATTGCAGAGGGACGTAGGAGTAAAATTAACTTTGGCTGGGATTGCTGTTTCCCCATGCATATCAGATGGTGACCCATTTATATTTGCATGAGAAGAACACTTGCCAACTGTGTTGGGTCTGGCTGAGATGGAGTTCATTTTCCCCACAGCAGCTCTCTCAGATCTGGCTGGCACTGGCTCTGCTGGACATGGGGGAAGCTTCTGTCAGCTTTTCACAGTAGCCTCCTCTGTAGCCCCTGCACTACCAAAACCTGGCCATAGCAAACAAATACACAAAACCAGTTCTTAACAAGACTCTTTATATTGGAAGGAATTCCTTGCTGACTTCCATGTGGACTGGCTGAAGGTCTGAACGGTGACGTGACTTGCTTCTGGTGGTCTTCTTTGACCAGTCCTGGGGCCAAGGCGGAGCTTCCTTCCCTCTCTGTGGCTAATGAAAGGGGGCAGTGAGAAGGGCTCTGAGGCTGTTGGGCTGAAAGGTCCCAAGGAAACACCATTATTGCCCAGTATCCACTAAGGTGATAGAATTTCTGATAGCAGGTGTGTGTTACAGGGTACTGTAAAATAGGATTTCTGAGAGTTCAGTGATAGAAGAATTACTGTTTTCATGAGTTGGCTTGAATTCCACAGGGCTTTCTTTTTTAGCTAAAACTGGACCTTACCATGTTAGGGCAAAGAGGATCGAGATGTGTCCAAATAATAATTTAAAGAAATACTAAGAAAGGGGATGCTATAAAACTCTCTCCTCATTAATTGCTGAGATAATGGATTTGTCATATTTTACATATATTATGCTTAGTTTACAAATCAGTCTATCTGATTAGTGCTCTTTTGGCTGGATGAAGGGATAACCACAGAAATGAGGAGATAAGAAGCCAGCTGAAATCCAAAATATTTCCGGTATCGTCCTGAATTTACAGGACATAACCAGTCTGTTCTATTTCAAATGTTTTTAGTAAAAGATACAGTAAATTGCTGTAAAATGTAATACTTAGTTTGTTTCTTTGTCCTGAATTCATCAAGGGAAAAACACAAGTAGTTAACTCTTATTTATTTTTAAACATGTGAACAGGTTGCACTCAGTGCTCAGAGTGTTAGATGGAGTTGTAATTGTTGGGAACAAGGAACCTTTGGCAGTGTGTGCCCAAAATGACAACTGGATTCCTGGAGCTGCATGCATCTTCTGATGCCCCTGTGGTCTGTTGCTGTGGAGGTGGGCTGGGCATATGAACAGAGGCTGCATGTCAGCATCTGTTGGAAGTCAGAGGCTTTTAGCTGTTCTAAGGGGTGCTTTTGGGAAGGCCCAGTAAGTGCTTAAGTGCTGACATTGCTAGACAAAGGGTTGTTCAGCCTGGACCAGTGATCCAGGATTTCGACATCCCTTTGCCTAAGTGATCTGAAGGTTCAGTCTAGGAAGTTTGTACAATTGCTGGCCAGGTGGAGTTAAAAACAACATCGAAAAAAGAAGTAAAATCTTTTGCTAAGTTCTTAACCAGACTGTCATCCTGGTAGAAAGGTGTTGCTAGAATGATCCAAGACCTAAAAACTCAAGCTTTTGCTCTGATTGGATTTCAGCTTTTCTTTAGTACGATAGTTTATGCACCTTAGCTATATGTTTTCTTTCTGTAGAGGTGGGATCTCATGCTCCCTGTTTTAGATTTTCAGGGTGTGTCTGGCTGCCTTCTGCTTCGTAGGGTTCCCAATTACTTTTAAAGAGCTTTTTGTCGAAGGTATTGCTGGATGATTCAGCAATATTTCTACTGCTAATTAGAATTAAACAGACTGATTTAGAGAAATGCATATATCTCAAACCATTAAACAATAATTTCTTCAAAGTAAAAGTAATTATTTGGAACACTAGATATTAATAGTTGGTAATTGATAGAAAAAAGAAGTATAGAAGTAAATATAAAGCCAGAGTACTCTCACTGGTGGAAGTTTCCTTTAAAATGTTTTTTTTTTTCATAGAATTGTCGATGACATGATCAAAACTACATTTTTTAGAAATTTTTTCTGGTTTTTGTTCGTATGTCATTTGTACCCTATGGTTAGCCGACATACTCTGTCCTTGCACTGCCAGAGCTGGATATTTCATTTTCTCAATGACTTTGTAGTCATCTGCAGTTTGATTTCTGTTTTATTGGAGCTCTCTGGTTTTCCTGTTCCCTGTATGGACTGTCCATTTGGCAGCACGTTGTAGGTGAGTTCAGCGGGTTGTGCGTGCAGCAGCTGAGGCTGAGCTCGGCTGCAGAGCCACCATCAGCAGACCTGTTACACCTTAGCTCAGCTGCCTGGTGGCATTTATACCAATTCAGATGGCTGACCTCGGGGGTACTAAGGGTTAAAGTGTACTGGTATTCCTTGAATACTGATGGGAGGCTAGTAGCCTTTAATATGGATAGGTGCTTTTCAGCATAGATCTCATGTATTTATGTAGAATTCCAAATAACGTTTGTACAGGCTTTCCTTACAGCACCAGCAAAATTTCTTGGTGAAATTCATGTCAAAATGTGCTAATATGGTGCTGAGGTGGAAAAGACATCCTCGGGATCAAGTTTGATCGGTGTTTCTAGTGGTGGCAGGCAATACCAGTGCCACCAATGTGCTGAGTATTTAAAGTAAATGGCCACAAAACACTGATTTTACTTAGCTGCCTTTCTGGTTATCCAGTAGCCAGTATTGAAAAGCCCCTTGAGGCTTTACGAAGGAGTACAGGTCTGCTGCTGTTGCTCCTGCTCTTCTCTGGACAGCCTGGTTCATGTCTTAATGCTTTTATTTTAGACTTTCGATTTTTTTTTTTGCAACTCAGTTCTTTTAAATTTTAGCTAATTAAGACTTAAATTTTCAGCACTGTGAGTAGCTTGTAAACTTCAAGGTTTTTGCTATTTTTAAATCTCTCCTTATATCCACAGACCTGGGCTTTATTTCAAGGAATGCAATTTTTTGGTATTAGGCATGCTGTTCTTAGCAGGCTCTCTGAAACTTGAGCGGGCAGATTCATGACTCTTCTGACTCTGGTTTTGAATTTGTTTTTTTATCCAGAAGAACAATATCTGTTGTGCATGCTCAACAACATAATTAGTATGTAGTGTGTGTATTTGCAAAATACTAAAGAGGCATTTGTACTTATTTCTTTGTTATTTATTTGCAGGGAAAGCCTGTTAATTCATGTGGTTTTGCTTTTGTTTACATCACTGGAAACACTTTTTGTATGAATGTATACTCTTTAGTTTGGTTGGGGTTTTTTTTGTAACTGTTTTCCACAGAGACTAGTCATGCTGACATTGTGGTCATGCTTTGGATGTGTGTGTGAGCTGTCTGTAATTAGCAGCGTGCTTGTACCACACGGACCTGGGTTCCCTGCAGTGTCAGCTTAGCAAACTGTGAGTGCAGAGGGAATGAAAGTGCTTGGCTCTGACCCGTTTCCCTTGGGAAAGAGCACTCACTCGTGTGTTTTTGCATGCACAGTTTTGTCCTGGATGTTTATTTTCCCCCAGCAAAACAGATCCTTTCCACCTGTGTGACTGAGGGAGGAGGTGATTTGTGGATGCCAGCGGGGTGCCGGTGGATGTCCCTGGTGCTTGGGAAGCGCCAGTGAAGGGCAGTGTTGGCAGAACCCTTGCTCGCACAGGTCAGCCTCTCTGCGGCAGGGTCCCTCCTGCCCTGCGCCTCGCCGTTCTCCCTGCTGCGGGTGTCCTTTGCGCAAGGGCACAGGAGAGATGGGCCGGCTCAGTACCAGAGTGAAGGAACATGCAACTGCAGTTTTCTCTCCTGGAACTGAAGAATAGTGGTCACAAGTGGGAGATGAGTGGGTTGACAATACCACATTCCTTTCTAGCTGTAGGAATGCGACCTAAGTAGTGCTTTCAAGCTGGGAGAAACAGGAGGCTGTCCGGTGGCCACCAAGTTTCTTGAAACCTGTCTTCAAGTTCCTGCTGAATATGAGGCAGTTGTTATTTTACAAAGTTGGGCAAATCTGGAAGCTTCTGCAGGCATGAACGTTTCCTAGCACAAGGTTCACCGTCCTGACAAACACCAAGCCTCTGCTACAAAGTCTCTTCTGAAATAAAAAGGGAACAGCTTGAGAGCCCATTTATCCTGGAGCACAGTCAGCAGGGTGTGTTTGGCCTCAAATGGTTAGTTTTACAAAAATAATGGTAACTTTAAAAATTCAGAAATTTCCTCATATCTGCATGCTTTTAATACTTATTTCTATAAGTATTCCATAAGGAGCTCAGTAGATTTTAATTGTCTAGAAGTGCAGATCTGTAAAGGGAAGGGTATCTCATTAGAGAAATCTCTGGAGTGTATCAAGGATAAATAATAAGCATTCAGATTGCTAAGTTTGGCAGTTTGTTCTGACTTGTAACCTGTGTAAGTTAGCAAATTTTATACCTAAAAATATTCTGGGATAGTAACATTTAAAAATATTTTTTTACTGAAAAGTTTTATATATTTCTAGACACTCAGCTATTTGTAGAAAGTTGAAACATTTGGGGAATTCATTTGAAAAGAAGGTAGGTTTTTGCAGTCCTAAGTGTCTTGTTGCAATCCAAAATAATGAGTAAAAAGAGAAATGTTTTAAAACTGCATATTGAAAGAGCAGGCAACGCCTACCAGTGTATTTTAGGTTCAATTGTATTCATATTTTTTCACTAAATAATAATTAGATATGTGCCATTTGAAGCATTGTGCACTTATTTCCTTCATCTTTCATGGTAGAAGTGATTAAAATATTTATTGAGTTCTTTAAATATAGTAGATGTGTTTCTGCTTTTTGTTCTATAATAGCCTGTGAACTTCAAAAAAAAAAAAAGAGTACAGCTGATTACAAAGATGACATTCCTAATTATACAGAAGCCTTCAATTTCTAAAAATATTTTTCAAACCTTAAATCATAAAGTATTCATATTCCTTGGTGGCAGCATGCCTGTTTATGTCCAAGGCTTCCAGGTTGATTGTTACCGTGCCCCAGAATGCTGAACTGTTTGTGCTTGGGGTTCTATTTCATTCTTTCTTTATCATGGTTTTTCATAGAAGAAAGTTGACTTCTTCAGTTGGCTCCTTCTGGGTGATCATGGATTTACAAGATTGCAAGGGGGGACAGACATTTGGGGTACTTTTATTATTTCCAGTGTGGTCGTATTGTATTCAAAGTTCACTTGATATTAAGTGCAGAGCTATTTTATCTTACTTTTGTGTCACTAAAATAAACTGTTTATTAATGAAACTTCACTGACTGGATCTGGACTTTAAAATTATTGTCACTCTTTTAAGTCCTTAGCTGTATTACATTGAACTATAAATAATTTGAGGATAGTGGATGGGAAGGCAAATGGTGCCAAGAATGCTTTCAATTGGCAAAGCAACCAAACGTTTTCTAAATTTGCTTATTCCCCAGCAGGTCTCTGTAAACACAACCTAAGTGAGCTTATTCTTGAAGTAAACTTAAGAAATGTCATTTCACAGGATAACAAACCAAAGAAAAAGTCAAAAATCTGTGTGCTGTGCACAGTTATGAGAACATGTGTTCCTTTTTCTGATTCTAAATTAGCACTTTCATACTTAATTTAACTTGAAGACAATGTTTCCATTATATCAGGTTTTTTTTTCAGTCTTGGAAACTCCAAATAGAAATTTTTAGAAATGTGAGATTTTCCCTGAAGCATTTACAGAGCTCTCAGAGTGGTATTACCATAAGATAAGTTCAATCAGTTTTTGTATTCTCATTGCTCTCGTTGGCACACATAAAGCTAAGGATGTGATTAGTGAAAGGGAAAACTGGATTTTTAACTAATTTAATTATTTGAAGTAATTCCAGACAGACTCTGTTGTTCTAAACAGTGTGATTATTACTTCAGAAAATAAATTAGTGCATTTTAAAATTATGTTTAAAAAAAAAAAAAAAGCTGTCCTCTGGGTGTTTTTTGCAAGGAAGGGTGCCTTTGAAAATCCCCCATCACACACCCACCCACCAGACTCCCCCTGTCCTCCCCCATTTCTTTTTCTGCAAGAACAGTTGCCTCGTGCACTTTTTGGCTTGATCTTTTTGAACTGCAGATAAAGGGTAGGAGGAACTGGGGCTTTCTTCATGAGCATGAAATTTTGCAAGATCTGTGGTGGTATTTAGTAGCCAGATTGAGCCTGGGTCTAACTGCTGTCTGTCGTCCTAATTGTAGCACTTAAAAAGAGCTTTTGTTTGTGTGTTGTTGTGACATAACACAAAGAACTGTGGAAAATAGGTATTTTCAAAACAGGAATTTGTCTTTTTTTGTGTAACATAATCTGTATTTATCTGCAGTTCTGATAAGCTCTTAAGTTGAAGCAAAAAACTCTCATCCTATTTTAATTTTATTTTTGTTGTTAAAATACTTTTTCCATCAATCTAAATAGTAAGCCCTTGATATTAAAAGCTTAAAGGAGATTATTTTTGTTAAATATGAGATGGAAGATATGTGTAAATTTAAAAGGCTAAAGTTTATGTCTGCAGAATTAAGCAAATGTAGTAGTGATGCAAAGCTGAAATACAGTTTTAAAACTTTCTGAGCTGAGGATATTTGTTTGTCTCCTGTCTATCCTTTCTGATGGACAATGTATTCTTTCTTTTTTTGTCTCTTTTTGTAATCTTTATCTCCTGTCCCATCAGTGATGCGATTATGGGATCTTTCCAGGCTGTAGTGCCCATTTATCAGGTTCTGTGTCTTGTTCATCTATGATATGAAGTAAATGTTTTGAAATGAATGAAGATGGGCAGTGTTAACAGCCATAACAGAAAAAAAATTGGTGGCACATCCAATTTTCATTTTTTTACTTACTAATGTTGAAAAGATATCTCCCCTCCTTTTCTTTCTTTCCTCACTACACAGTCAAGCAACAAGTATTACAGTTTAGTCAGATGGATGCTGAATCAGGAAGAATGCTATGTTTGTCTTTAATCACTTGGAAGAGCTTTGAAGAATTTCTTGCATCTTTCAGGAAAAAAAGAATTGCTAATGGACAAAGTAAAAATAAGAAGCCTGACTTCATTCAGAAGAATTTTTGAAAGGAATTCATGAAAATGAAATTAAATGTCCTGCTGCCTCAGCCATAACACATGACAATAAAAGCAGGATAACCCAGGTTTTTTGTTCCTTACTATTTTTGCAATTAGTTCACTTTTTCTCCTGCAGAGAGGCTGCATGAAAGGTCTTGTTATTTGTTGCTGTGGTAAAATATGCTGGCTCAGCCTGCCTGAAGAAACAGAAGCCTTGGCAGGAATGCTGATTACCATGACAATCTAAGCAGTCTAGAGCTTTGGGGTGTTGTGGGTTTTATCATAAAGATAAAAAATGTGTCCTGGATGGTAGGATAGTTGATAAAATCATCATGATGCAGCAAATCCAATCGTCTTTGCAAGACTTATTTTTCATTTTATGTTACCTGTGGAAGGAGAGGGAACTTACCACCTTCAGGTAAATTTTTATAGCATACTTTTGTGTTTACATCTTTGTCTTTTATAGGATATCATTTTATCTCATAGGTACATGAAGGGGTTTAAATTTTCATGGGTTTTTCCCAATAGCATGGGGGGAAACTGCCATGTACTTCTTTCTGCTCCCTCTCCCCAGCCCCATGAACAGTGCCAAATCTGTGATACAGTATCTTCACAAGCAAAGAGAAAAAAACCCCAAACCTACCCTTCCTATCAGTATTAGGGTGTCATTATTTCACCCATTACTTCTTCAAAGGTTTCACACCCTCCGTCCACCAAAATGCATGTGGTAATAGAGCTAAGAGCACGTTGCATGAGGTCCTTGGTTTAAAACCATCTCAGATTGGAGTAGGAAAAACAATCTGCTGGTCTCTGTTGGAGTGTGTGTGAACTAAGTTATTGTCAGTGGTATTTGGCCACAGTTAGGAAAGAATAGACTTAGGAGTTTGAGTTAGAAAGGAAAAATGACTTGAAGTTATAAAGTTGTAAACTCCCTGTGCAAATAAATTAATCTGTGAAGTTTCCTTGTTCAAAAATTGTCTGTTTAAGTGTTTTTCTGAAAATCTGTTGACTTATTACGAAAAAGCAAGGGTATTTGCATTATTACTTGTTTATTTCTTTCCAAGTAACTTCCTTGTTTGCACTAGAGGATTTATTGAAAACTGCATGAGGTTATCAACGCATCAATCAACTTTTGTTCTGTTCCAGTAACCTAAGAATCTAAGGGTTCATTGTGTAAGCTTCATTTGTAATGTGGAGCATTTACTGGTCCTATGAAATCATTATTAACAGCAAACAACCAGAGGTGTGTCTTTCTGCACAGTTCTAGAGCATGAACCAAAAGCCACGGGTCTGAATGATGAAGAGGAGGACGAGGGAGAACAGTTTGACTTTGATAGTGGAGATGAGATACCAGAAGCAGACAGGCAAGCCCTTGTGCCACCTATTCCCAGTCCTGGAAATTACACAGAGCACCAAGAGGCTGGTGCTGCAGGTAAGTCAGACTGTTGGTCTGTACCTCCACGGGCTAAACAGTCAAGACTGACCATAGGACGCCTTTTCTTGACAATGCAATAAAAGTACTTGAACAAGAGTTTTCCATGGTGTCACGGCCTGCCCCTGAGGGTAACTCAGGTTCTTCTTAGTGGATCTCTTGGAGCAGATTAGAGTGAAATAACGCTGAATGATTGGTGTTTGTAAATATACACGTTTGGTTTATTTTAGAACAATTTGATTGCAATGGAAAGTATATATGTAGCCATTTTGGTTATTATTATATATAGTAATATGGCAATATCAAAGCATAAAAATACCACCAGCTCAAGAAAACCTATAAGGGAAAAGAAAGGAAGAAAGAGAAAGAAAGGGTAGGAGTAGGAAGATACATAATCACTACCCATGGATCTGTGATGAGACTTGATTGAAGTGATGATTGAAGGTCTTGATCTGTCAGAGGTGGGAGAAAAAGCCCACAAAATACAAAGTCTGGTGGGTTAATACACTCTCAGGTTCCGGTGGGAGTGCTCATGCGCCTCCTCTGTGAGGGCGAAGTTCTGCACTCTCTTTTGATCACTGTTCTCTGGTGGAAGGCTTCAGGAATGAGTCTGAGGGCACTTCAGGGGTCGTTGACAGTTTATGAGCTCTTCTAAGGCAGCTGCCTTTAATGTCAGTAAGCCTACTGTGAATGTGACCTTCCCCAGGAGGAGGACATGTGTGTAAGGGAGGGCAGGTTAGTGTGATAAAAGGCATGATCCTGCCTTTCCAAGGTCTGCTTCTTACTGGCCTCAGAGCCCAGTTTGCAGCCTCTGGTGGTGAGAAGTTCACCCCCTCTGTCTTATGCAGGCAAGAGGTTGCCATTACACACCCAAAAACTCACTGCCTTCTCTTTGCAGGCTTGCAAATCTGGCCTCAGCAAAGCACCCAGGCACCTCTGAAAATGGCCGATTTGTTTTGAGTCATAGTCCAGTCTCTCAGACATGGAAATACCATGCAAGTGTTTTGAAAACTCCTGCCAGTTACAGTCATGGTAGATCTGACAGGGCAAGTGACCATCATGTGTAATTCCTGTTAGGTTTCCCATTCATGAGTGACATCCACACCAATGGATTGGACATAATCTGAGTCATGCTACAGAAAAACTGTAAATCCTTGATGATCTTAGGGCACATTGAGATAAGCCGTTTCACAGCTAAACTTGCTGGTTTCTGGGCTTGAGATGTTGTGCATAAAACTAAGTGGAGTTTGAATGTATGAATTTTCTTCATAAACACAAGTTTTGCTAAATATTGAAACATTTTTTATGACATATGCAGATGTTCCCAGTGCTCTGGTGTGGTCTGGAAATTGCTGTATTCTGCTCAAATTGCGAACATCTGATTTTGCTTACTTTGATCCAATTTCTTTTGTAAACAGATTTACGGTGCTTGTGGCAATTAAAGATAGATAACTCTTGAGGTACTATGAAGTTTGGCAACCTGGAACTTAAACAGCATCTTTCCCTGAGCATCTGTTGCTTCCTCACCCTTATTGTGAAGTTGTGCTTACAGCTTAAAATAATTTGATCACTTGGGATGCAGTTCCGCAGTTCCCTTCAGAGGGACCTGTGGTTCTGCTGTACCTCATCTTGTCTCAGACTTTGTACTGGGAACTTTGTATAACAGAAAACAATACATTTTCAAAGAAGAAAACTTGTAAAGTTATTTTCTTCCTCCCTTTCTTAACAGAGCATTTTCAGGACTGCTCTTTGAGGAATGTCCCTCCAGTGAACTTTTCTTGTCCTCATGACTACACCTAAAATATTTCTTGTGTTTGTAAGATTCAAATTCATCTAGAATCCAGATTTTAACCTTTAGGATTTAAGATTGTTTTAACTTGTGTATATATCAGTCAATTTACTGTTTTTCTATAGATATATTTGTAACTCATCTTGTTTTGCTCTTGTTGCATTCCTCATCTGTAAAATTGATAGGTTGGCACTACTGTGTGGGAATTCTGAGTCATAAGTTGTAAGCAACTTGTATAGTAAAGATCAGGTCAGTGTTTAGCATATTTACAAAGAGCTGTTAGAGCAGCTTGAACAGGTGTGAAAAATAAAACTTTATATTTTTGTTTAATCTTGCAACTAAAGGAGCTGATAATTTAGAAAACAGCGAGAAGCTGCAAACATCAGAACCTGCTGCAGAAGGCGCTCCAACCAAAGTAAATCCCTACTCAGTCATAAATATTTCCCCAATCCAAGACAAGGATCCATCCTCATCACCAGAACCAAGTCCTCAAGATGAATGTGCAAGTCCCAACTTGTCCAGTGGATATTCTGTTCCTATCCCTTGTGGATATGCTGTGCCATCCAACTTGCCTTTGATACTGCCAGCCTACTCCAGTCCTGTCATCATACGCAGTGTTTCTGTAGATGAAGAAGGTACTCTATTTACACACCTTACTTTCTTTGAAGGGGAATCCTTGGTTAACCTCAGGTACCTTTCCTGTATAGCACTCACCCTGGGTGAGCATGATTAATGCTAATTCCTTTTTAATGTAATGAAATAATTTCCAGATCCAGAGTTCAGTGTTCAAGCCAAATGAAATTTTCTTACCTTTTATTGTTTTTTCCTAGATCCTGGCAAAATTCCTCTTTCTTTTGCCTTTTCTGTATGCATTCCTGTTTGTTTATTTTCCAATTCTTGTGGACTTAGAGCTGCTGTGGGATTTTTCCCTTGATGATTTGATGAATTCTCTGTGTTCTAGTAAAATTTTAAGACAGAAGGGGAAACTAGAAAGGGAAATAATTGGATTATTACAGAAACAAGACATCCATTTTGTAATCAGAGTTGAGAGCAGCTTAATGTCAAGACAGTAGCGAAAGAAAGCTCCCCATCTCCTGCCTTTTCCTTTTTGTATTTTGAATATATTTTTCTTTAGTTAGGCAGCAGTTCTTCTATAATTCCAGCTTTTGCTTTTTACCATCATTAGGAATACTGTCAAGTAAATCAAATGTTTGTGTGGTCCTTGTTACCTGTAGAGGAACATATGTTTGAGAGATAGAATTAAGTGCATCAGGCATTGTAATTTCCTCTTAACAGCTCTTCTAACAGATGGCTGTGTCTTTGAATTACTTAGTTTTCAAAAATGCATGAAGAAACTTCTAATTTTTTTAAACATGTGTAAGAATAAAACTTTTACAAAGAAGGAGATTATTCTTTAGCAATGAACTAGTAAAATTGATTTCTTAAACTAAAATGTGCCATTTGAGCCAAACTAATGTGTTATTGCAAGCATTTTATTTTATTTTTTTTTTATTTTTCTACTTGGCAGGTACACAGTCAGCAACTGAAGAATGTCATTATAATTCTGTAAACTTGGAGGACCCTCAGAATAGGTGATTGCCAGTTCATTATGTTTTAATGATTTGTAAAACCTTAATTCCTAAGAAAGCTTGAATTTGATAAGTTTTTTATTTTCCTTGTATGATGCTTCCATGTTTGTTAGCTTGGTTTTTTCACTTTCTTAGTCCTGTAATTCTCGTTGTGTACTAAATCAGCACTGGTGTGTAATTGTGCATGGCATTTTTGAAGTCATTGGGTTGAATTTTTATAGAGTGATGACAATGTCGGCTGCAACAGACTGCTAGAGATTTTGTCTAGCCTGCTGCTTTCAGCAGGACCACTGCCAATACTCCATCAGATCAACCATGGCCTTGCTGGCTGAGCCTTCAGACCCTCCCAGGATGGAGGTGCTGCAGCTTCCCCGAGCAGTCTTCCCTGCTGTACTACCTTCCCTTCCTCCCTTTGCCCCCACTACCTCCTCAAAGGTCCAAACCAAATATTCCAGTGGGCAGGCTGTTGACCATTCCCCCTTTGTCTGTCATTTAAAAAAAAAAAAAAAAAAAAAAAAAAGGGGGGGGCCCCAAAACAGACCCAAACAAAAAAATTGCCCTGATTCCATCACCTCTGTAGTTCTCTTTTGGATAGTTGTAACTGCTCTTGGACCACCCCATAACATCCTTTTCACCAGACTAAGTAATCTCCATGTCTTTTATCTCCTTCCTTGTAAACCACGTGCTTTAGTCCCTGACATCAGTTTCTCTACAACTCTCTAGCAGGGGAGTGTTGGGAAGCCAAAACTGGACATGCTGCTACAGGTTCAGCCTCACTGTCACCAGGTGGAGGAGAACAGCTTTGCCCGATGGCTCCTGCTGTAGCTCAGAATGTCTTTAGTCCTATTTACCATGAAAAAGAAGCTCTCACTTCACTGTTTCTTAGAGAATTTCCTGAGTTCTGGTAGACGAACTCAAAAGCAGAGTACTTTTTAAGATTGTAAAGAAAGTGTTTTCAATTTTCTGACTAAAATTGTCAGACTATTAAATAGAATAGATTATTCATCATCTAACTACATACTGAAGCAACATTTTTGAGTAATCAGCAGCCTTGGAGTGGAAACTAGAAGGCAGAAAGCTATTTACTGCCTTGTCTTCATGGTTGTTTAAAAACATTGTGGTGTAACTTTTAGTTCTTTTATTTTATGGCCTCTTTTTCAAGTGAAGATAACCAGACCAAGAGAGAGGATGATGCCCTGGCCAAATGGGTTGCAGATCCTGCAAATACAGCATGGATGGAAAGTAAGTACCAGTGAGCACTGAGGTACAACTGTAGAAGGTAGTCAGTTTTAAGTTGTGATCAGCAGTATGTGTGTGTCTATGTGCACAAGCAGATTTTATGGGAATGTCCATGTTCATTTTTACTGTGTTTTCAGATAGGTTCCAGAACCAAGCTGTACCACTTAAAACATTCAACAGTGTAATAAAATTTAGAATAAAGTTAACATTCACTTTTCCACCTTTTGGAGCCTGTGGAATCATGTGTTATGGAATTCATTTGGCTCCATCAATGCAAGTGCAGTGGAAATAAGCTCTAGTTAAGAGTCTGATCTGTGGCTGTATTTGAAATTGCTCTTCTTGTGCAGTAGTTGACAAATAAGTACTTGGAAGAGGTGGAAGGGAAGGAATTGCTACTGTCTTGGTGTGTGCTGTTGATTCTTGGCTGGTAGCTGCATTTTAAACCAGAAAACAGAGACTGTGTGGTTTGAGGACAGGTTATCCTGCCTGTTCTCAGCTGTTCCCACTGGAGTGGAAGTTCATCTTACATATTGTGTGAATTGACTGAAGAATTTTCATTGTCATTCTACCTCTTAATGTACTATGATGATCATTACATTATTTAGTTTTGATTGTTTTTAAAAAGTCAATTTCAGCTTTTCTACAGCCATTCAGTAAGGCAATGAGCAGCCTTCAACAGGCACAGAACATACCATACTTCTGTAAGAAGGAGTAAGAAATACTGGCTTTTGAAGTGGATTTTTGTTTTCAGGCCAGCAAAGGTCATCATAAGCAATGCAGATAAAACTGTGAAATTTCACAAATACCATATACTGCTTTGTGCATTATTGCAATATTAGAATAATTAGATGTGCAAGGAAAATGCTTGTGGAGAGTGAGTTGTATCTCCATTGTATTCATATATGCCAATATAACCAAAATTCTTAAAAATAGAGTAGTATATTTCAGTTGGAGAGGACCTACAGCATTTCAACTGCCTGATCATTTCATGGCTGACCAAAAAGTAAAGTCATGTTAAGGGCTTTGTCCAAATGCCTCTTAAGCACTTAGTCTCATTCAAATTTTAGGAAGTTTCTCATTTTTTTTTTTTCCTGTCTTGGTTTTAGACCCGGATGAGGTAATTTATGATGATGTGCCAAGAGAAGATTCAGACTCTGAACCAGGTTTGAGGTCCTTGTAATGTTGAAAGCAATGTAAAACAGAATTATGTGCATGTATACTAAACAAATACGTTTGTTAAGTACCTAAAATATATGTAAGTGGAATTAACACTGTGTCTATAATTGGTAGGTCTTAGAAAGTTCAGAATTATTCTAACACTTAAAAGACTATCTCAGGAGGTCTATACTGCTCTTCTCAGAAGCTGAATTCTGCTTTGTTTTATAGATGCTGTTCCAAATGCTTGAGTATTCTGCATATTAGAGAATTACAGTGTTGGGTGTTGTAGCTGCAGTGCTCTGAACAAGGCAAGGTAGTTAGGAAAAGGGTGGTTTAAACAGTTAAATGATGTATGATAATGTATCATTGTCACGGTTATAGAGAGAAACTCTTTCCTTGAAAGCCCTCTAAAAGATATAAATACTTGATAGATGGAAGAGATGGTCCAGAGTAGCTGTTCACAACCTGATTGTGAGTCTATAGAAATGTTTTATTTTAACTTTGAAGTGGTCCACTCCTGATGATTGTGACCATGCTAGGAGGGGGCAGAATAGATCTCAAAGTAGTTGCTGGAGTCAAGATTTTACCTTTACTTAAAGTGATGGAGTTAGAGGGTCAAGAAGCATATTTCATTGAGTTCTTGCTCAGGTTTGTTTTGCAGTTTTTGGATATAGTGAAGTCTGCTTAAAGATCAATTGCTACTGACTGATTTTGTGTTTGAGTGAATTGGCTTATTGAGAGCTCAACCTCTTACTCGTCATGGCTCTCAGAGGGTGTAGATGTTTGGTACTGAAATAGTTAATGAATCAAGAAAACACTTAAGCTTTCTCATGTGAAAACCACATTAATCTTTAAAGCTGTAACAGTTTCATTTTTTGTCCATAGCAGTGTTCAAGCAAGGTGTTTTACAAATTATTACTGAGTTTTTTCATTTATTGTTGGAAAGTACCACGTTACATTCATGACTTGAATGCTTATATTACTGGAAGTTACCTCAGTGGACTGTGCTGCTCTGAGCAGGGACATCTTTGTGCTGTTGCTGATCAATCAGAAAACACATACACCAGGCCCAGGTGGCTGAGCTGGGTGGGATGTGGGATATGGAGCAAAGCTCTGCTGAGCATATCGGTCAGAATCTTCAGCTTAACCAATAAGACATTGATTAAAATTTTGATTTTCATTTCATTCCAAAAGGCATTGAAAAATTCTGAGGAAATAGGTAGTTAGGAAAGTTTCATCTTCATTCATTCATGACCTTGATGTTTATTATTTGTATATTTTGTCAGGGAGATGCAACTATTCCAAAAGAAGTTTCAGTCAATCTACATTAGCACGTGGACAAGATAAACTCACCCAGTCGTGGGGCAAATCCTGCCCCAAAGCTGACAGCACAGGAGTTAGACTTGCATAAGTCTAGATTTATTTTCACTTACTATGATGATTCTTTTAAATTACTCATTGTGCTAGATTACCACTAAAGTGTCTTCTTCAGTAACAATATTTGAAAGACAGTCTTGATATGCATGAGGATTAAAAATTTTTTTTAAAAAAATCCAAATCTTCCAAATTAGACTAGAATCCTCTGTGTTAATTTTAAAGAATTTAATTAATTTTAATATTTAAATCTAGGGTTTAGAAGTATAAAACATCAGCTTTTCTTTTGAGTACATATTTTTTCTCTGTTTAGATGAAGCATAAAATAAAAGCACAGCTGCTGTTTCCTGAATATAGTAGGAGACAATTGTAAATGCTATATCATAAACTCTGACAATAGTGATTCCTGACAGAAATGTTGTACCACAAGTGTCCACACTAATCTACTTGTAATGACAAATGATGCTGCAGGTAGAGTGCATTCCTGTTTCCTGAAAAGCAGTTGACTTTAAATTTTCCATTTTATTTTGAGTAAGTTTTACGTTCTTGACATCTGTGCCAATGGAAAGACCCGTGTTTTAACTTTGAGGTACTTTGCTCAGCCTTTGCAATATAGATTTGAAAAGGTTATGTCTTGGAAAGGTTAATACTTCAACTTTGTAGAATAAATTTTGAGCAAGGTAGCTGCCAGGTGTGGGAGACTTCCAGTGACTAGGGGTGATGAGTCATAAAACCCCATTGTGTAACACGTTTCTTGCTACTTTGGTCTGATCTGTTCTGCTGGAAGTAGTGACATTTTCACTTGATTCTTGCAATGTTTAAGCATTTATCATTTGAGCTGAAGTCCCTAGGGATGAACGGCAAGCTTACAAATGGAAGGATGATGCTTCTCTGGGCAGATGCGCATTCACAGCTACAGTTTAAACTTTCTTTAAAGTTTCAAATCATTTTGTGGGATTTGGACACAACAGTGTCATCTGAATAGCACATGTTTCTAAAAGGATCATGGTGTGTACCCATAACACTGTCCTTTTTTAGTACTCTGTTTCAAAAAGACAATCCACTTTAGCTATTTGGATATTGGATTTAATTCAGAATTTTTAATGTGCATACAAAAGTGTGTACAATTCTTTATAGCATATCCTGAACAAGTTTTTTGATGTTCGAACAAACATACATTTCAGTGTAGCTTTTTAATTTTTGATTTAATTCTTGCAGAGGAAATGATTTATGATGATGTTGAAAATGGTGATGATGGTGGAAACAGCTCATTGGAATATGGGTGGAGTTCAAGTGAGTTTGAAAGCTATGAAGAACAGAGTGATTCTGAGTGTAAAAATGGAATTCCCAGCTCCTTTTTGCGAGGCAACCACAAGAGACATGTATGTATCCTGCAGTGTTGCTCAGTCATTGAGGTTTCCTGGTTTCCAACACTTGCCTTTCTCACCTGTATTTCTTTTTTTCCTCAATTCAGTTTCAAATGGTAAAAGCATCTTTTTAAAGGAGATATGAATCAGTGTGGAAGTGATGCTACATAACAAAATGTAAGAGGGAAAAGAAGAAAGAAAATATTAAACAGAAGCTTCTTTAAAAAAAGAAAAAACTTGAATTGGATAAAAAGGGAAATTAAAAGTGAGATTATTTTTGCTTATGGGCAGTTCCTTACCTTCTCTTCTTTTGCAGTTGCTGGATTAGTGTAAGTGGTATATAAGTGTGTAAAATAATGTGAAGAATTAATGGCTTCAAGCCTGACAAGAATTGAAGGTTTGGGATCTTTAGGTGCTCAAAAGTCACAAAACTCTTCGCCAGTGTTCTCTCGCTCTCTGTCGTAGATCTGCATTAGTTTGCTTGTTTGAAAGTGACTGAGCTTAAAAAACTTCTGAAAGTAAAAGATTTTTGTAATCAAAGAGAATTCTACCTGTTAGGAGAGCAGAGAGGTGGCATGATTAAAATGATCTATCTGTGGCACTCCTCAGGTATCTTTGGCTCCATGTGTTCTGCAGGAGGCAGGAAGACACAAGTGACACAGGTGCCTGTCCTCACTGCATCTCTCCCATTGCACAGGGAGAGAGGCCCCGGGCTCTTGCCTTCTCTTTGCCTTGGCTCCTCTTCTTCTGCCCTTGTGTACCCTCATTGAGAGGCTCCCCAGTGTGTGCTGACTGGGGACAGACCCCCAAGAGCCACTTGGCAGCTGTGTGTTGTGAGCTGCCTCAGCACCCTGTGGCTGGAATGTGCAGGGTGTTATTTCATGGCACCCTTATTTTCACTTTGCAGATTTCTTAACTTCATGAGACTAAAAACCTTGCTGTCTGTGTTTCCCTCCAGTACATGTTATCTGCTCTCCCCTCACCTCCATCCTTGCTGCCCGTCCTTTGGAAATCAGGGAGTGAGCAATTAACTGCAAGACTTGAGCCCATCCAAATCTGCACTTTGTAAGCTGAGTGCTTATCCTCTGTTTTTGTCTTGGTTTTGTTCTGACTAGAACAATCTTAAGCTCTCGCATCTGTTTGGCAGTTTTTTTTAACAAGACTGAAAAAACTGAGTTTGATTTTTTTTTTTTTGTTTTAAATACCTTGGAAGAGACTAAGAAATTACTTTGCATGTGAGTGTGTAAGCCTTAACATGACTGCTGGCTTATTCCTTTTTTTTTTTAATCATCTCTTGTTATCCCTAGCTTCAGCTTTGCCCATAGTCATAAGAATCTATGTGAACAAAGCAAGGTTTAAAGCCAGTTTTTTGGAACCCTTACAAGTATACTTTGATCTGTCATGGAAAACTGTTGGCAGTGATCGAATGTGATTGTACCAGGATCAGACACAGAGTGTCGGAGCAAAAGTCTGAGGAGTGTGAGAGAAGGGGGGTGTGCCCTTCGGTACTGCCCTGCAGATGGCTTTTTCAGGCGTGACAAAAGGTTTTGGGGATTGCCTTGTGAGGATGGGTGTGAGGAGGAGAGGAACACTTAAGCTGGTAGATGGAAAAGTCAGAGAGGCTTGTGCACCTGGACGGGTTGCTGGGAGAAGGAGAAATTGGGATATTAGGGAAGGATTTTGGCAGAGAGTGAGGAAAGAAACTTTAGGATTGCTGAAAAAAACCCTGCAACAAACAACCAAGAAAACAACAAAAAAAACAACCCAAAAAACCAACTCCAGCCCTCCCTGAACTGGCACTTCAATACGGGCAGACACTACTCTTCTCTATGTACATTTTCTCTGTATCCATTCCTTGCACTAACTCTTAACTTCTCCTCAGGTCTTGTGATGGATATTACAGTATATTCCCAGCACATCGCCTTCTGTAGCCTTTCAGAGCCTGTGAGAGACTTGCCCTACTTATAATTTTAGTGTTAGTTGAAAAGTATGGTAAAGTTGGAGGTGGGATTTTTAATTTCAAGTGCTGGTATGACTTCCCTCGAAGTCATCTTTTCATTATGATTCTTATTATTCTATTTATTTACTAATTTATTTTAAGAAGGGAAGATTTTTGTGCTGTTAAATATTTCGTGTCTGTGAGCCAGATGCTGTTCTTCATTATACTGCTGTAGTGCCAGAATCATCATGTAAGAGGTAATTGCATGCTGACCCAGCCTAGTGTGCTACGTGCTGGGCCTGTTGCTTTGTTTTCAACTCAGTAGGCTTCCTCTTTCCTGAGGCTTTGATCTCTTGCCAAATAACTGTGTTGATATCAATCTGAGGAGTTTTCCACTGGACTTCTATTATAGGGCACACCAAATATTTTCCTTTTTATTTTTTTTCCTGGTTGTATTTTAGCCTCTTTTATCTACCTTTGTGAAAATGTTTAACAAATGGTAATTAGTATGCCAGAGCATTCCTTTCTCTGTGATAGTTTCCTTACCTTGCAAATTAATATATTCATGCATGAGATGGTT
Organism: Phainopepla nitens; assembly: GCA_013400175.1. Taxonomy (NCBI): domain Eukaryota; kingdom Metazoa; phylum Chordata; class Aves; order Passeriformes; family Bombycillidae; genus Phainopepla; species Phainopepla nitens. Next base: position 328,596 of record VXBQ01011951.1, on the reverse strand, counting down.
AGACCCAAGTTCATACAATGAAGATCTGATGCATATGGAAACTACAAGAACATGAATACTGTTAGTGTCTCCTTACCCAACTCACTGCCCTGTCGATTTCTATATTCTCAGGTGCCAGCAATCTCCACAAGTTCTTCAATCTCTTAAGTTTTTGTCTGATTCACAGTTTTGAAGGGTAGTCTAAAATACAGACTATAGTTTGTGCTCCAGTGAATGCTGCTTATGCTTAAAATGGTATTGTTTTGTTTCCATGTGTTTTTTAAGAGATAGAAACAATACAATTAATACATAAAACAGTTTAGTTACCTTAGTCTAAAGTGGCTTTGCCCCTGTTTTTACAGGAAAGCACCTGGCAGATCAGCAGTGCCCAGGAGTGATGGTCCCTTCCTCCGACGGGAGCTTCCCTCAGTGATAGTTTTCCCTCAGTGATAGTTTTCCCTCAGTGATAGTTTTCCCTCAGTGATAGTTTTCCCTTAGTTGTCTTTGTATCAGTAGATAGATGGGGCGATGTGCATGATTTGTGTGAGTGCTTTAGCATGAAGTTTTCACTACAGCTTTTTGAAAAGATTGTGTCTTTTTATACACTGTAGCTTTCTCATGACCTAACGCGTTTAAAGGAGCATTATGAGAAAAAGATAAAAGATTTGATGTCAAACACTGTGGGAGCAGTAGAGATTCAGCAACTAAAGCAAAAACATGAGCTGAAGGTAGTGTAGTTGATTTTTGTGACTAGTTACATTTAAATAATTGCTTTTCCAACACAGACAATGTTGTCTTTTATTAATAACTTGAAAAAGTAGACAATAATTTGTGTGAAATTAGTTCTGAATCTGATGAATTTTTATTGTGCAGTCTTAAATTAAAGACTATAATATTGCTGTAGTCTTAAAAATACTTGGTCAAGAACCTTTTCTTATGCTTACTTTTAATGTTAACAGTCTCAGAAAATAGGGCATTGTCTTTCCCTGCTGACAGTTGCCCTTATCCCTGAGTGTGAGGCAGGTGTACAAACCTAGTGCCTCTCTGAGACCTTGGCTCCATGGGGAGCCTAGCCTAGCTCTAGCTCTGCAGCCACACAGGATCAAATTGGGAATCTCCCTGCTTTCCATTCTGAATGGAGCTGGTATGAAAAGACTGGGGTTTTGCTAAAAGCTTCAGTCTCAAACCCAGAAATTGCCTTATTGCAGCAAGACAGCTTTGTTTGTGTTCTTATAGTAGTGGGGATTTTTTTTGTGGTGACATTTTGGGAAAGGAGAAGTACAAAGCAGGGTATTTTAATAGACATCTTCCAGCAAAGCAAAATTTCTTTGCCTTTTTTTTTTTTTGTTTGTTTTTTCCATGAATTCATTTGGCTGCACTACTGCACTGTTAAGATTATGGAATTCTTAATTAAATCAATGTATTTCTTCAGTGAATGATGTTATCAGTTGTAACTTTTTCCTTCATAGCAATGTTTGTTTAAGAACATAGTTAATATATAACTGAGTCTAGGGGATTATCTTTAGGTCAGAAATAACTTTGGAAGAGTTATTAGGACACTGAAATATGGACAAGACCTCTGGTCATTAATGACCTGTGAGTAGTAGGTATTTGTTTCATAAGATAACAATTGAGAGTATTTAAGGTTTCTGTTTGAATGCAGAAGGGTTCTTAAGCATTTCTGGTCTTTTAGACTTGCATACAGTATTGCCTTGAAGTAAATCCTTGTCTTGAGTTTTCATTTTATTTTGAAATATGGGAGCTCAGCTTGGAGCTTTCATGGTTCTCTCTACTTATTATATATTTGTTTGGATGATACTGATAGCCTAAAAGTGTACAGGCTCAAATGTTTTCCTATTATTCACTGAACATGTAGACTATATTTTTTATCTTACAGATGCAAAAGCTTATGAGAGCTGCTAGGGAAGGTACCAAAGATGGACTTGAAAAGACGAAAGCAGCTGTGAAGAAGGGTCGTTCCTTCATTCGGACAAAATCTTTCATTTCTCAAGGTATATGCTACTTACATTGTTTCTCTTTGTGACATTCTCTAGTAATTTCTGAGAAAGAGGATGAATTTTTGTACAAATTTTTGTACAAATCTTTTGTACAAAATTTTGTAGTGGGAGCTAAGAACTAGATGAAAGAAATCAGATATACATAAAAAAAAGTATGGTATAATATTCAGTTCAGATGACAGTATGGTCAGTGCATCTTGAGCAGTTTTTTTTGTTTGGGGCAAGAACATGAGTGACCTGAGAAACCTGAAGACCACAGAGAAGAGTCAACTTAATAACAAAAGAATCCACCAAGCAGTGTGACCTAGGTACTGGTAGATGGGAGTATGGAAGTGATGTTAGGTTACTGTGGTGATGTAACCCCAGCCAGCAACCAAGCCCCACACAGCCATTTGCTCACTCCCTACCACCAGGACTGGGGAGAGAATTAGAAGGGTAAGAGTGAGCACTTGTGGGTTGAGATAAAGACAGTTTAATAGTGAACATAAAAGCCACACACAAGCAAAGAAAGACAAAGAACTAATTCACTGCTTCCCGAGGGCCGGCAGGGCTCATTCAGCTCCAGGAGAGCAGGGCCCCATTACATGCAGTGGTTGCTTGGGACACAAATGCCATCACTCTGAATGTCCCCTCCCCTTACTCCTCCTTCCTCCCACTTCATATACTGAGCAGGATGTCATATGGTCTGGAATATCCTTTTAGTCAGTTTGAGTGACCTGTCCTGGCTGTGTGTCCTCCCAGTCTCCCATGCACCCCCAGCACCCTCGCCAGCATGGCAGTATGAAAAGCAGAAAAGACCTTGGCTCTGTGTAAAACCTGTTCAGCAATTGAAAAAAAATCTCTGTATTATCAACCCTGTGTCCAGCACAAATCCAAAATGTAGCTCCATACTAGCCAGTGTGAAAAAAATTAATCCTACCCCAGCCAAAGCCAGCACAGTTGCTAAGTCCGTCCAGGTTTCTCCATCCAATAACTCTTGAATGTCAGGAGAATGTGCTGTTAAGACATCATTTTCAGTGGAGAAGTAGTTGACTGTTTTTTTAAAGTTCATCACTGGTAAGGAGTAATGCTTTCTGTGCTTAAGAGTGAAATTAGGGGAAAAGACTGTACTGCTTAATCAGTTTGATGATTTTTGATGAAAGTTGAATTTGGGTTAGGAAAACAGAGTGATGTAAAATCAAAAAGCCACACAAGAATTTGTGTTCTTTCTTAGTTGAGAGCAAGTGACAGTCCTTTGTCATGAGCATTGGCAGCAGCTGTCCACAGGTAATTTTTTCAAGAGACAGGTGGTAGTAAATTAAACTACTAAATTTCTTTTTCAGGATAAGTCTGAGAGATAGTATGTCTTTCTGCTCAAGTTTCTGCCCAGCTAATTAAATGGTAGTAACTTCAGAGCTTATAAAATTACAATTTTAGGAAGCTAAAACCACAAGGCTGGAACAAAATACTTTTATTGCAAGAGGTAACATAAAGTTGCATTGTATCTGTATGGGCCAGGACGCATCTTACGTCTCTGTCATGACCTCTGACTGCTTCTCAATTTACTTAATTCACAGATTGAATATAGAAAGTTACACAAAATTAGGTGATCAAAAAGTGCGTCCTCAACTTCTTGCAGTTGAACAGATGAAAATGATCTTTTGGGGCAGTGTTACAATGGACCTGGCATTCCTTCTTACATTTCTGGAGATTGGGTTGCAGACACAGTGTGTCTGTGGATGGCTGAATCCCATAACCAAATCCCATTTCCAAATCAGCAAGGGGGCTAGTGAAAAAATTAACTAAACTCACAAGTTTCTCCCAGCCATCAAAGCTGCTTCCCTTATTTCTCTTTTTGTTGTAAGGTAGTTTCTCATACTGTTCTTTATGTCTCCTTTCCTCGTGTCTACTTGTTTGGCTGGCTGTGTACTGCCACCTATCAGTGCACTTCAGTGGTACTTTTTTAGTAAAATTTTTACCCACAGAGCAATGCAGAATCCCTCACTCCTTTCTGATGAAAGCAAACATTTTGGTTAATTTGGCTACATTAGTTCAGCTATGGAAGGATGTATGCAATTTTTTTATCAGGATCATAATATGGGGGTTTTCAGTTTTTTCCCAGGGATCATTTATTTTAAAACTGCTGTCCTTGGAGCTGCAGTCTTTAACCCAAGTTGTCATGTCCTGCCCTCTGGACAGCCCCATTCTCTGGGTGAGAGGAGGGAATAGAGGTCAAACAAAACATGCTTAGGCTGTCTCCAGCTGTGGGATATTAGGATGCTTTTAAAAGGTGTTCTGTATTAGAGTGCCTATTGGTGGTACCATTTATGTGATTTTACAGCTGATACAGAAGTGCCAGGAAATTTCTTTTGTTTGGTAAGTGAAAATTTATAATTTCTGTGCTTGGATGATATTTGGTTTTGTTTTGCTTTTTTATTCTTTCAATCCACGTGTAGAAGCTGACATTTTGGTTATTTATTTGTAGATCACAGATCATCTTGTCCGGAAGAAGAAGAGCTGAATTTATTTATTGATGTGGACTGTATGCATACAGAAGCAATTATGACTCCTATGCCTGAAGGATTATCACAGCAGCAGGTAGTAAACTTGGGGAAATATCGTCTCCTGTATCTTTTTTCTCCCCTTCTGCTCTGCACCAATGCCTCTTAGGTGCCTTTGGTCTTCAAACATATTGGCATTTTACTTAAGTGGACATCAAATTCAGAACTGAATAAGTAGTTTTTTGGAAATTGATGTATGTGCATATAGTTGCATCAGTGATGAATTCACCCAGAATTCAGCAAAACGCTGGTTTGCATTATAAAATTATCTATAAGAATGATATTGTTTCACTATCTGAACACTTAAACTAAATGTGATGGTTTTGAGTGAAAAAAAGAAGAGAGTTAAAGCATTTTTATTGAACAAGAAAACATTGTTCCAGGTGCTCTGGGATTTCCATTTTACATGTAGAAAATATTCTGTATGCTCTTTGAATCTAAAGGCTTTTCTTGTTAAAAAAAAAAAAAAATCATCCCCAGTATACAGAAGAATTCATTTTGCTGTTCTCCACCTCAAACTGTATAGTCACTGTGGAAATCACTTCAAAAAATACTGAAATCAGCATCAGTTAAGAAATTTTGGCTGAATATAAATCCCTTGGGTTCATGTTACTTTATTGTTATGACAACTAATAACTGTATGAGAGTTCTTAATTTCTTGTGGTGTCAAGTTATGAGTTAGTTGGTCAGTACCTTAACAAAATGTGCAAAAAACCAAACTAAGGGGCAGTTGAAGAGAGGGCTATATATTTTTGGGATTTTTTTTTTGTTTTTCTTTTACCTTTTACTTGGGTGAGGTTTACTTTTCTCTTGTGGTGAACACAGTGAAGTGCTAATCTTGTGACAACGCAAATACCAAACTATGTTCCATTACTGTAAGATTGTATTATGATGTGAGATTGCAGCATCAGTCTGAATGCTCTTTTCTGCTTTCCAAATAGGAATTTGAGTTTTCACTGGGGTAGTTTTGTACAAATAAGTTTACCCTCTTTTGCAAAAAGACCCCAGAGTGCTTGTAGTTTGGAACAAACCGGTAATAATTGTGTAAGTCGTGACAAATATTGCTCATCTGCCCAGGAGGAGCTGTCCAAATGGCCAGGAATAGAGTTAGGAAAACCAAAGCTCAGCTGGAGCTAGTGAGCTGTGAGGGGCAATAGTGAAGATTTCTGATATGTACCTTGGCAGCAAAAGGAAGCTGAGAAGAACATGATACTCTGCTTGGTGGGGCACGGACCTAGTGATAAAGGGTCAAAACTGTGGCACCTGTGGCACCAGGTTTTACTGGTGAGGCTTGCCTTGGGACTCAGCCCGTGGGTCCAGAGGCAGGTTTGCTGGGGTAAAGCCTGATCTGCAGCTGGGAAAGCTGAGGCCATTTGGACATACAGGTGTCTGTGGGACCAGATGGGATGGATGTAAGGATGCTGCGGGTAAGGCCTTTCTCAGTCATCTAACATCACAGTGATCAGAAGACTAGGAAAATGTGTCACACTTAGCCACAAGAAGGAGAATTGAGTCTGGCCTCACCTCAGTGCCAACAAAAGTGATGGAGCACATGCTCTTGGGAGCTATGTCTGCATTCAATAGGACAGGAGGGTAAGTGGGGAAAAATCAGCATGGATGGACCAGAGTCCATTTATACACGACCAGCTTGAGCCCCTTTGAGGTGACTGAGGAGAGAGGTGATTGTGGTAACTTTATAGGGAGAGGGGAGCAAAGTGTGTCACTTAGCTCTGCCTTAACAGGGCTTTCAGCTGTCTCCTGAAGCATTCCTGTACTCCTGTAGGTGAGATACAGTCTGTATGGGTGGACTAAAAGGTGGGTGGAAAACAGGTGAGGATGCCATGGTCAGTGAGTCCATGGTACCAAGTGCAGCAGGGGGTCAGTGCTGTCCCTCAGAAGCAGGCACAGGCTTTGGGCATTTAAAGCCTGTAAGAGTAATCTGGATGCCAGCTGCAGTGCACATCTGGAGGTGATGCCAAACTGGAGGGGTGCAGCAGCTGTGTGGGGGAGGTTGGCTCCTGGTCAGCTGGGCTCTGGTGGGCTGGCATGCACAGAAACACTAGAGCAGTTCAGGGGAGCCAGCACAGCCTGGCTGTGGGAAGGAGTCCCAGCCCTGGGTGCTGTGCCCCTTCCAGCCCAGCGGCCCTGTCACAGCAGAGCTGCTCTGTGGACATGCTGCCTTCAAACAGCAGGTGGCATGATGGCTTCTGTTTAAATCCTGGTGCCCGCAAGTACTGGGGCTGGGGCTCCTATCTATTGCAATAACCTGAAGCCACTATTCAGTATTCTTTTTGTGTATCGTAGAGCCTGAAAGTTTTATTTTTACAGATGTTTATTCTTTTCAGAAGAATGAACTGTGACTAAAAGTAGGATTAGTATTCTTCACCAGAGCTGCTGATCCGCTATACCAAATAAGACTGCTAAATCCATTCTAAACACAGATTAGACACAACTAATTTTACTGTATATATCTTAAGCAAAGCCTCAGATAATTTTGAGGTCCTCCTTTGAATTGCCAGTACCTGAAAGAAAATTCTCACATAACCTGCATTTAACAATGCAAAATACAAGTGTGGAGAATTTAAAGGCATGATGGTGGAGGAGGCAGGAGCCTGTGGGGTTTTGGAGCAGAAAGAAGCAAGCCTGAGATTAGAGTTTCATGGTCATTTAGGCTAGCTTAAAATAGCAAAATGAGCAGTTTTTCCTTCTCTTGTAGTTATGGAAAGTCGTTTGATGCCACCCCTGTGCTGTCTTCTCCCTCATAGTCCACTTTCTGAAAACTCTGGGGTGAGCTGGATTCAGAAATAGATTTGGGTGAAACCAAATCCTTATAACTAACAAAAAATCTAATTGATGGCAAGAAGCTTAAATTTTAAACCGTATTGGTTCTCCAGTCGTTTCTGTCTTGCTACTCGCATGTATATACAAAGTGCATTTCAGCTGAATTACAGAAGCAGGAGGTGGAGAAGGAGGTGTAATAAATAGCCTGTAGTTTAACATGCAATATGATAGCTTTTCCTGAAACTCTTACAACTCTGTCAATGCATATAAATATAGACAGCATGGGAGTTTTCACTTATGCATGGTAATGCCCAAAAGAGAATGCTGACCTGGATACTTTCTCAGTGGTACTGTTCATATTGACCTTAACTTTAAAAGACAATTAGTATTTTCTTATTTGCTCTTCATGTTGCCTCTAATAAATTTATCAAACCTATTAAAAAAAATTTTAGGACTGATTTTTGAAAACCTGTTACCTATTTTGTTGTAGCAAATCACTGAAGTAGTCAAGATCATCTTAGACCTACGATTGTTTCCATTAATGCCTACATATATACATTTAAGGTGCTTAGGATTATAGAATATCCTGATTTGGAAGATCAGTAGGATCATTGAAGTCTGGCTCCTGGCCCTGCACAGGACAGCCCTAAAAAATGCGCCAGGTCCCTGAGAGCATTGTTAAATGCCAAAGTTGAAACACAAGTTTCAAAAGTAAAGCTTGGAAATACAACAGTCAGAAAAAAATTACAGATATCTATACAATAATTGTTGTGTTCTTTAAAATAAGTATTTTTAGAGTAATAGTAAATTTAATTAATTTTGAAGAGGTACAGTATTATTTTATTGTAGTTCCAGTATTGAATTTGCTTTTTATGTCTTCTGTTATGTTATCTGATTAGAGCTTTGGACAAAACTTTGTTGTTTTAACAGGTTGTGAGAAGGTATATTTTGGGCTCTGTAGTTGATAGTGAGAAGAATTACGTGGATGCTCTCAAAAGAATCCTGGAGGTACCTTAATATCTTTTGCATTTTAAAATTTTGAATATTTGGAAAAGAATCATTAAAGATCATTAGAGAATCTGTCATATGACTAACACAGATTTTGCTACAGATGCTTTGTGCCAAAAGTTCAGTGATTTTGCGTGTATGTGTGCTGTTGCATAAGTATGTTTTTCTGCTTATAGAAGTCCATTTTTTTGTTTGTTTAAATCAATTTGCCTTTTTTTTTTTCCACAGCAATATGAGAAGCCCCTTTCAGATATGGAACCAAAATTACTGAGTGAAAGAAAACTTAAAATGGTCTTTTATCGAATTAAGGAAATTCTTCAGTGCCATTCAATGTTTCAGATTGCACTGGCGAGTCGTGTATCTGAGTGGGACTCTGTTGAAATGATTGGTGATGTCTTTGTTGCTTCAGTAAGCAAACGTGTCAGAACAGATAATCTGTTTTTATTTTAGTCTTGTTTTTCCATCTCCATATCTTTCTAACTTAGCTGATTTAGTCCCATGTTCTCCAATGCCTGTGGCAATTGTCAGAGTACGCATGTACTATCCTGATAAGGAAACTGACACCAACACATGTCTTCAGCTTGGTTGGCAGATGTGAAAGGATTGTGAGAAAAGTTTTCAGGCTTTGATAAATCTTTCAGACATTTAAGTAAACAGTTTATTTTTATGAGAAATTAAAGAGTCACAAACTCACCAAAATTAAGGTGAGACTGAGGCTCAGCATCTCATAAAAAATGGGTAGTCATACCTTGTAGTGTGCAAATAGAAAGAAACTATGTCCTGAATTTCTGAGTTTGAACTGAGATGGGGCACTGATAAAGAGTATTTGTAAAACCCTATCCCATCATTAATGGAAGTGTATTCAGTAAAGGACAGAATTAGCTACTGATTTAAATTAGAGAAAACAAGAAGTGGCCTTGGTTGATAGAAGGACATTCACCATGAAAGTGTGGCTTGAGGAGGCTGCCTGCCTTCTGGCTTGAATGCTTTGTTTTATTGCCAGACAGGTGCTGGAAATCATCACCTTTTCATGCCTGCTGTAAGAGTTCACCCAAAATGAAACAGCTACTAAAGATTTGTTGTTTAAAGCAAACCTGCCTTGTTGTGACTGAAGCAAGTTAGGCAACTCTGCAAAAGAGAGGCATAAAATTACCAAGAAGGCAATGGGTAGTGATCTTACTGTTCCCATGACTGTGTGCAGGCCACACAATCTGTCTGTTTTTTTGGTAGGTCCTTAATAGCTGAAGTCAGGGTGTGAAGGCCCTGGGACTTTGCTGATTCACTTAACCTGGAAGACAGGTAGTGAGCTGATCAGGGGATCTCAGCTGCCACTTGAATCTCAGTAGATGCCCTTTGATTGCTCATAGTCCTCAGGTTCTGCCCGTGTTCTAGCTAAGATGAAGCAATTTCTGTAAATACATTTCTTGTAATTCACAGCTGTTATATTTTTCTGTTTCCAGCCTGTCTTCTGCAGAAAGATTATTTTGGGTATTATCAGTATTTCTGTATATTCAGCACTAGGCCAAGCAAAGCCCTTAGTTCTAAGCGAGTCCCTAACAGCCAGAGGTCTATATAGCTGTGCTGGCAGAGGTCTTTTGTATTTCTGGTTAGGATTTGCCCTTTTTTCTTTGCAGTTTTCTAAATCTATGGTATTGGATGCATACAGTGAATATGTAAACAACTTCAGTACAGCAGTTGGGATTCTCAAGAAATCTTGTGCCACCAAACCTGCCTTTTTAGACTTCTTAAAGGTTAGTTCACTCAATCTTAAAATAGTTGTGCATATGCGATACATAAGAAAGCATGAGTTATAATTTGTGAGGAAATTTGACTGCTGATACTGTATATTGTCTCACTGTTTTTATGGACTTAAGGTGTTTTGTGGGTCTGGCACAAAAAGACCTCAGAGGATGCCCTTGCAGCATTGTATTTTTGGCATAGTAATGCGCTGTTAGATCTGGGATGTATTTTGAAGTGCACAGTCGTTTTATTGTTATTCAGATCAGTTTATTGGTGTTTGCATTACTTTATTTGGCTAAACATTAGGATCCTTCCACATCAGGTGAGCTTCAAATTGTAGTTCACCGTATGAAGCCACTTTTTCATTTGAGATTTATTTTAATTCTAAATTGTTTATTGTGTTGTGAGAAGTAGTGCAGCTGGATTTCCATTCCACAACAATTTCCCTGGATTTTGAAGATTGTGTTTCTGGCTCAGGATTTGAGATTGGTGATTTTTTTTTGTAGAATGCATACTGCCCTGTTGCATATGATGCTTGTCATGATGTGTATGGAGAGCCTGGCACACGCAGTAGAAGTGCTGCGAATCCCTAAGGTTTACACCTTACAAAAAATACACAGAATCCATTGCAAGGCTTTTGGGATGTCTGTGACATTGCTGAGAGTCTGAAAGCTCAGCTTGTCTCATTTCCCAAGCATGCTGGATTGAGTTGTGCCTCTCAGAGCTGGTCACCCTGTCAGGTCTGTTACAGTGGTCCACAAAACAGTAAAACTGAGTGCCTAGTGCAACTCTTTGGTTGCCTAGAGAAGGATGGCAGGGGTTTGTCTTCAGATCTTAAATTAACTAACAACTTTTTTAAGTGTGGGCAGCTCTATGCAGGATGATGCTTTGGAAGCCTTAAGCACAATGAAGATCAGACTCTCTAGTGAGAATGTAGTCACATGTTAAAAATGTTCTACTGTTAAAAGCATGTTTTTCCAGTAGAGACATAATCCACACCTCTCATCACTGCTTGTCAAGGCCACTGGTTCTGCTTGCATACACCAAACTGATGACAGATGACACGTCTTTACCTTTCGTTTTTTTTTGCCCACCAGCAATGAAGATCAAAATCTTCACTACTGCTGTTTAGAAAAAAAAGAGATGTTTGTATAGATAACTATGGAAATAAATTGTTGTGAAGCTGATAGTTGTAGCAATAAATAGCAATTTAAGCACAACATTAGTTTAATATTGTTTAGATTTGCTTTGTCTTTAATATTGACTATTTCCAGTAATTTCTGGCTTTTTTGCACATGCAGAAGAAATTTGTCTGGTTTTATCTGCCATTCCTGGTAACTGAAATAATAGATTCTGACATTTTTCTTTCCAAATATAAATCAACATTTTTTTCCTTTGTTTCTTCTAATAAAGAAGATCAAAATCTCTTTTGGCATAGCACTGAGATTATGATGTTTTTTCTTAGATTTCCTCTTAAAAATTCATGGGTATGTTTTTAGATTTATAGGTGCTGCATTGCTGGTGTGGCTTTAGCCCAGCTGTATTTATCTAAGGAGGATATTTCCATTCAGTGGCAGGCCATCATTTTAATAGTGATAGGTTTTTCTAAAAGGTTTAATATTTTTAAATTAAATCTTGATAGTAAATGAAATCTTTACAGTCCTCCTATTATAATTAATGTAAACAACATAGAAGAATTTTTAGGAAATGTTTTCCTTTCGTTCTGTAACTGGTGGAAATCTGCTCGTGGTAGTAAATGTGGCTTTTTACATTGCAGCAGTGTCAGGAGTCAAGCCCTGATCGCATTACACTGTATGGTTTAATGATGAAACCTATCCAACGTTTTCCACAGTTCATTCTACTATTGCAGGTAAATAATGTTTACCAAAGGGAGACTCCTTTTGCATTCTTGCATAGTTTACCTTTGGGATTACATGGTAGCTGTCTTCCGCTTGAGGATCATGCTGCAATGGAAGTGACCACTAGATCATGGGGAAATAAAGAGAAAATTTCAGTGTGTTAAACATGCAGATCTCATAGTCTGATTGCAGGGCAATAAGGGCACTGCATGAAAGCCTTAGTAAACTAGATTAACTATAGATTACTTGCTAGGTAGAACATAGGTTATAAATACTTTCCTAGCAAAGGTGTAGTTCAAATATACTACTTGTTTGTATCTGTTTGTTAGCTAGTAACACTTCAAAACATGACTAAAGACTTAGTGGCATTACTTTCCTTTGAAGAAAAAAACAAGAGGATTAAATTCATGCCTTGTATAGTTTAGAGTATATGTGAGATGCAGAACAGCAATGTGCTCTCTGACTACTTGGCTCACAGGACCTGCTAGAGTATGTTGCAGCTTCCTTCTGACCTGCAGCCTCTTGTTTCTCTTCCCACGGAAACTGTGGATTTGACAGGGAGTCCTTGGGTCTCATCTCAACAGGCAGTCAAGCTGCAGGAAGAGCACAATTCCCCAGTACAGACCTGCTCCAGACAGATTTACTCTGTTTGTACCTCCTTCCAGACCACAGCAGATCTACCCCAGTGAGCATGGTGTGTTAGCTGTGTTCGCAGGTGCTGCAGAGGACAGACTTTGGGCTGCAGGTCTGGGAATTGCTGTGGGTAAAGGAGCAGAGATAGTCGTGGGGGAAGCATGTGGGTCAGAAGCCATGGTGAGAGTTTTTGGAGTAGCAGGAACGATGAAGTTTATTGTGGCAGGACAACAGAGTGAATATATAGGGATTTTTAAGTGCTCTGGGAATAGAGACAAAGTATAATTCAAACTGTTCCTACAGTATGCCTACAAAAAAGAAAGACATGGACTTCATTACTTAATGAAGTAATGTCTCCTACTTTAGGAGGAGTATGCTGTCCATGTTTTAATAAGGAATAAAAACAGTAATAAAGGTAATGCAATACTATTATGACAGTAGATATCAGAAAAGTTTCATTTTAAATCATTGTTTATAGACATACATATTATATTATAATACTGATTGCCAGATTGTTTAACATTATGTCCCTTCTCTGTAATTTTGTTCTTTAAATAAGAATGTATGTGATCCCATTCACTATATTTTTAAAGAATTACTAAGATATTTGGGAAGTTAAGCAATGTGCTATCTGAATATTCATTAAGTGTTTATTGATATTACTTATTCTTTAGTAGTACTCAAGTAGAGAATGTAGTTGTAACTGTTCATCCTATAATCTTTGGAACCTAACTTTGAAAATATGTCTGATAGATTTTTTTTATTTGTTTTATAATTACCCCTCAGGATATGTTGAAGAACACTAATAAAGGACATCCTGACAGATTACCTCTACAGATGGCTCTTACAGAACTCGAGACACTGGCAGAGAAGTTAAATGAAAGAAAAAGGGATGCAGATCAGCGCTGTGAAATAAAACAAATAGCAAAAGCAATGAATGAACGTTACTTGAACAAGGTAAGGAAAGTAGAAAAGTATAATGGAAATGGAGGAGTCAGTTTCTGAGCCTTGAGCAGTCTCTACAATGGAAACCAAAAAGAAAGCTCTGTTGTTTCTTTCTGTAGAGCTCAACCACATGGGGTCATTCTAGAGGTAAATGTGAGATGTGACCTGCCTCTGGGAATGAACAGGCTCACCACTGTGTGCTGGAATGGGCAACACACTGAACTAGCCTCAGCACTATTTGTGTTCTGTGCTATTGAATAGGTCCAACATCTTCTTTGTTTTAAGGAAAGTCTCGGTCTATTTCATTCATATATTTGCATTGTACAATAGAAATGCCTGAAAAGAGCTCTAGAAGACATTCAGTAAGAAGGAAGGAACAATCTTTTTTTATTTGAGTCAATTAGTAGCTAGCTGTACTGTGGATATATGTATGCTTGTTTTATTTGTATCATAAATGATTCCTTTTTTCCCATGAAGTGAGGCATAAATGCTTCAATTGCTGCTTTTGTGAAGTTACAGGTTATTATCCTGTGGACTCCTTCTGAGATAAAGTAATGGGGATATGCTGAAGGAGTGGGGCTGTTTTGATGATACATAAAAGCACATCTTTTAGGAAAGCAATAGTCAACCAGAAAATCCTTGTTTTAAGCTATTTACGAGGAATGGAACACTGAATTTATTGTCATACTGGAACAGTATTTCCATTCTAAGTGCATTAGAAGATGAATTCAGACATTTTGCTTTCTTTTATAGTTGTCATAATCCTGCTTCTTGAAGCAGCTATTAATCATCTGCAAATAGTTCCAAGACATGGAATGTGCTTTTGAAGAGGTGGCCCAGGTTTTCTTTTGATATTGACTGTAAGATTTTCTGTGTTATGCAGTGATATATATATATTGATATATATGTGGGTAGTCACTCCAAATCTCACAGGGTCCCACAGGTCTTGTATGTTAATATCTCAGAATCAGCTGAGTTGAAAGGGACCCGTATGGATCATGGAGTCCAACTCCTGTCTCTGTACAAGACCATCCCCGAGAGTCACACCAAGTGCCTGACAATACTGTCCAAATGCTTCTTGAACTATGTCAGGCTTGGGGCTTTGACCACTACCCTGGGAGCCTGTTCAAGTGCCCAACCACCCTCTGGGTGACGAACCCTCCCCTCCTCTACAGAAGCTGTAACTGCAGTGAGGTCTCCCCTCAGTCTCCTCTCCTCCAGGCTGAACAGACCAAGTGACCTCAGTCTCTCCTCATACGGCTTCCCCTCAAGGCCCTTCACCATCCTTGAGGTCCTCCTTTCAACACTCTCTAACAGCTTAATGTCATACTTACATTGTGGCACCCAAAACTGCACACAATATTCATGTGAGGCCAGTGCAGAGCAGAGTGGGACAATCCCCTCCCTTGCCTGGGTGGCAGTGCTGGGCCTGATGCCCTCCAGTACATGGTTGGCCCCCTGTAGGCCTATATATTTGTATATGTAATATATTTGCCCTCTTGGGCCTATATATTTTCATATACAGTTTTAGAACAATGCCAGCCAGGGTGAAATAGGTGGTGAAGGAGGTGGTTGATTAGAAAATTAGTGAGTTATGAACCATTTTATTCTGTTGGACACTATGGAGGAGTGTTTGACATGTAAGGGATGAGTTCGTGCTTGCACATAGAGGCTGATCCTCAGCCCTTAAAGGCAAATGTCAGGAGCAATTTACATGCCAGGAATCTCTTGGACATGTCATCTTCTCCACAGCCTGCGACACCCTGCCAGCTGTGCTCCTCAGCTGTGTGAGCCCAGGGGGACAGAGCAGGCTGAGCACACTTCCTCCTCACACTCTGGCCTCCCACTCCGGCCAGTTGGAATCATGTGTAGGTCTTCAGTGAACTATGAAAGGAGGGACTAAAGAAGGAAATCGCAGAAATTGTGGAAGGAATAATTTTTTCCACCAACAAACCTTTCTCAGTGTGGAAGATTCCCAGAGCAACCATGGTCTGCATTAAGATGCAAAGCCCTTTAAGTCCACCTGGATGACAACAGAAGTTACTGTTTCTCTAAATCAAAAGCCGATTAATAAAGAGACCTAATTCCCTTGGCAAATCCACCTGCAATCACTTGTGCTAGGATGGCAAGTGATAACCCATGGTTTTTATTTTTTTATGTGCCGGATGTTGGAGGTACAGTGTATAATATACAATGTTGATTGTTTTCAAAATCCAGCTACTCAGCAGTGGGAACAGATACCTGATACGGACTGATGATATGGTTGAGACAGTTTATAATGACAAAGGAGAAATTATCAAAACCAAAGAACGACGACTTTTCATGTTAAATGATGTGCTGATGTGTGCAACAGTAAATATTCGGTAAGATTTAATTTCTGCTTTTTAGATGATCATTTGAACTTCAAGTGGAAAAAATTGACACTTATGGAATTGCTTTTGTGTTTGTATTTACTGTGGCTAATGGTTTCTAGGAGTAGTCATGATAAATGGATAACTAGCTTTGTTATAGTCCTCCAAATTGCTGGCTAATATTTGGAAGCTTTAGAGTAAACTTGTAAGAAAATTATATCAGTTGGAGATTACAGATAGAAATGCTCTGTAGTGTCTAGTTATTGCTCTGTGTTAATGCTAAGTGGAGTACAGGCATGCCAGGGTAAGACTTTTTTCTCTTCTTCCTTAAATTCAGACTGCAACACACACAGACTTGTAACTTGACACAATTTGTAAATTAAGTCCCACCCTCTGCAAAACAAACAACCTCCAACAAACAAGCAAACAAAACAAAACCCATAAAGTTAATGCAGGTTGCCAGAACAAACCTGGAACTCCCTAACAAAGTTCCAGATGGGGAAGAGTTGTTATCTCTGAGACCAAACATTGAAGGATTAAAGGTGAAATCCTTTGAAAAAAGCATTTGTTCGTAGTTCCTTCTGTGCTTTTTAGGCTGTAATTATTACTGTTACTAAGTGTCTGTGTATGCCAAGGTTGTGTTCATGCTCATATGTTGTGTGTATCATAAATTGTTTTGTGTCATGGTGCGTTCTGACAAAGAAAATGTGAATTGTTAAAGTCTTCCAAGAACAGCTTTTCTTAAGCATAATATGAGTTGATCTCTTAATTCATTACTGAAGTATGAACCCTGTACATATATTTCTAAGTATATGATTGCTTGGTCTCATGTCAGTGATTGAGAAGTGCCATGTAATAACTACACTTCAGAAAATGAACAAGCTCATGTCAATTATCCTGTGATCCTTGCCCTTGCAAATTTTTCACTTTCTTAGTAACACTTGGATATTGTTTTTGACTATTCATATTTTGTCTTCTTTCATATCAGTAAAATCTTGGATTTTCTGTATTTGTACTTGAAGCAGCAAAGTGCAGTCTGGTTTTTTTTCCATGTTAAAAGTTCATGATCATGCCAAGTCTCTGATCCTCTGAGGGTCACGTCCTCTGTAAATGTATCTTTTGCAAGCCATAGAAAATTTCTCTGTAACTACCATAGAAAATTTCTCTGTAACTAGTGGATCCTGTGCACCTGGGACATTTGCGTGTTCCTGGTTTGCAAAAAATAGATTTTTTTACAGGTGACGTGACCCTCAGGTCTGTCTTTACACACAGTCAACATGACCAGCAGGAACTGGTGACCTAACTCTTTAGGTAACAGCAGTTGGATGGGGTGGATGCTATCCCTAGTGACTGAACAACTGTGTCCTGCCTAGTTTTTTTTTTTGTTTCTTCTGAGCTAAGTCAAGAATTTATAAATATTTACTTAAGTTGTGGCACTTGTGTTCTTTGTTCATACTTGCTTCCTCATTGAAACAAAAGTTTGTGTTGCAGATAGGTAGCTGACTAGCTAAACTTCAGCATTTAGTTACTGTTCTCAAATAAATGCATTTTTCTGATTTCTCTCAAGCATTTGACTTCTGGATTTCAGTCATGCATTCTGTGAAGTAAACCTTTTTTCTTCACTTTAACATCTCTTTTATCCTTTATAATAAATGTTTGTTGCATGTTCTTGAATGGGAGTAAGGAAATGAAGGAAACAAAGTAAAATTAATTTTAACGTGATTTCTATTCCTAATAAGCTTCCTCAGCATGCTCTTTCCTCTGAAATGCCTGTTGTGATACACACTTCTTAAGCAGCAGCTCAGGCAGGATTACTCTTGGCAGCCGCAGCAGTTGCAGAGGTCTGCTGTACAGAACAATCTGGGCTGTGGGGCTTGGCAGAAATGTTGGCTTCTCAGCCCTTCAGAGGTTATGTTGTCCTACCTGTTGCCAGCAGTCATTCAAAGGTCCCATCATCCATACTTCCCTAAACATAGCAGTTAGGGCCCAAAAATAAGTGTTTAAAATAAAATAGGGAAAATGTGGAGCCAGAGTATAATCCCAAGCACTCCTATTAGGATTTTAGAATGCACATTGATCTTAAAAGACGGTCATTTATGTTTTGCTATAGAAATGTAAGGACTGTTGTTGGCAGTCCTGTGGTGTTTGTAGACAAGATTATCTGCACCTGCATGGCTGCTCTTTGCTCGCCAAGAAAGGTCAGTCACAAAAGTCAGCCTGATGCATGTATTTCTTTCAAGTTCTGCACTGCACTCAAGCTGATCAACAGCAGATTTTATAAACTAAAATAATAAATATTATGCCATGAAACACAGTTGCTTGTCACAGCAGTAATCTGTGCATCTTCCAGCTCTTCCTATGAAAGCAGTGGCACCGTGACAACTGGCCAGAGGTATTTATTGAAGTGGAGTGTACCGCTGGGACAAGTGGACGTCATAGAGTATGGCAGCAGTGAAAGCCAAGGAGACAACTGCAGGTTCCCACCCCAGCTCTCTGCTGAAAATGTCATCATTAACTCTAAGCCAAGTAAGTGACAGGAGTTACTGACTTCTACTGACTACTTTGTTAAAATCCATATTTGAAATTCAATGGGCTACTGAAAACAAAGGAAAGCATTTTGTCCATGAAGATTTCTGTAACATGAAGAGTAGTAGAGCCTCTTTCTTTGGATTAGAAACTGAGAATGCAAAAAGTGACAGCCAGACTCCTGCCTTGCATCATGAATTACTTGTACTTGTCGTAGTTCAGAATTTTATGCATGAATGAGTAAAGAGTTTCTAAAGCATGAGAGTATGCAGACATGCAAAAATGTGAGTTTGGTGTGGTGTGCCGGTGGTATCATGGTTACTGGTTCTGCCTTTGCTCTTTATCTCATAGGGCAAAGAAGTTTCTCTCAATAAAGATCACCAAGCCACCCTGTTGTGATTAAGAGTCTGGACACAAGTGTTTATTACAGGGTAGAATTTACTCACTTCTCTTGAGCTCATGGTATCTTGCCCTTCAAAGTAGTGCTTCAGAAAAAAACCTAAATGAATGTTTTTGAAACTACATGTTAATAGGTCATTGCCTTCTAGCCTCTCTCAAAAAATGACCTCAAACTCTGAAGTTTGCAAATTCTTCTGTGCTAGTTAATCCCCCCTACAGGTCTGCCAACTGCCTGCAAGAGAAATATGAATTTTAAGACTTTATTTGTTAGCAAGACTTTCATATATTAGTTATTTTTATATCCTGATTTTTTTGCCTAAATATTATAATATTTAATGCCTCTAGATTGTAATTAGATTCCTAGTCATGGATTATCATTCACATGGATTTCAGTGCTAGCTCTAGGTATTATTTCACACTACATCTATTTAATATTGCACCCTTGGCTTCATGATTTTTCTCACAGTTGTGCTATAAGGAAGCATTAATGCCACAGCATCAGTGTAGCATTTACTACCCTCTGTATTCTCCCAGGATGGTTCTTGTCAGGTCTTCTTGCTCCTCCTTTTGTAAATAGCTACATAAAATTTTATGGGCACTTATGTCTTTATTCCAAGGATGACTTAATTCTTGTAACTCCTTTTAAGCAATAATGGACTACTTAAAAAATGATATTAAAGCCTTTATCTTATAATTTACTAGCTGCAGTATGCATAAACCTGAGAGGACTATATAAATAAGTGTATTTCTTAGAATTGGGGGTCCCTTTTTTAGGTGAGTGAAGGAGGAACAGATTGTTGAATATTCCTACCATGATTTTGTGCAGCAGTTTCACAGCTGATAAGACCAAATCCTTGCATGTCAGCATGGTCATATGGTGAAGAAAAGCAGGAGGGGAGAAACAAAAACTCCTGACGAAAGAGTCATATACTTGAACCTCTTGGCTTTTGAGGTTTTTTGGCTTCATCATGTTGGGTGACAATATCACACAAAAAAAAAATGACTTTTACATCATTTGTAAATCAGCTTTCAGGTTAAATGGTACTCAGTAGGTAAAACGAGAGCCGAACTAATTTTTCTCTTGGTAAGCTCTGTTATATGAATTCAGTCTTCTAATAAAAAGGATCAAAAGATAAGGAATAAAAAGGATTTGAAGGATACTGAGTATACTGAAAAAATCCTCTCTCTGGTTTAATCAAACTTTTCTGCCAAAGGATCTGACTAAATTGAATATAAACAATAATGAAAGAGGAACATAATAGCCTTGTTTTTGCACATACTACTGTGTTTGAACTACTGTTACTCTGAATGCAGAATCATTTGAACTGGCCTTTATAGACAAGTTTGAATACACACCTAATTGCATTAGTTATTCTGTAGAGTTGTCTCCTTAGTTCCAGTTCAAGTTGGCTGCTAAAGATTACAGAAGCTCAGAAAGTACAGCCTTCCTGCAGAGGGACAGACTGGTAAGACTGTACTGGTTCAGTGCTGCTTCTTATTTGCACCCACCGAGTTGCTACATTTTATAGTTGATGATGACATGATCTTTAATATGGTAGTATCACATCATTGATAAAACTATTGGGTGTTTGCTACAAGTTGCAAAGTGCTAATGGAGAAATATTATCTACTCTACTTGAAACTTCATATCTTTGCAGTCATCATAAAATTATGTTTCCCAGTGTTTTCAAAGTATACAATGAAATCCCAGTGGCCTCATAATATGTGGTTTTAATAAAATCTAGTGATCAATAACAGTTTGGGATGCTGCAGGCAAAATCCTGAGACATAAAACCATTTATCAGACCTGATTTTCAGCTTGTGTATCCAGTTTGTGAGTAGTGAAAAGATACAGAATAAGGGTGATTGATTGTGAAATCATTAAGTAGTAGAGGGATGATCTCTTGCATTTCTGGAAGACTGAGAAAAGT
Organism: Phainopepla nitens; assembly: GCA_013400175.1. NCBI lineage: Eukaryota > Metazoa > Chordata > Aves > Passeriformes > Bombycillidae > Phainopepla > Phainopepla nitens. The sequence continues at coordinate 307,886 of VXBQ01011951.1, read as the reverse complement.
TGGTTTGTATCTGGAACATCCAGGCTAAGTACTTGACTCCTGTAAGGTTGATACGCTGACTGTTGCTGCTGTGATTCGCTAGGATTCTTGATGGGTTCAGGTTTTGTTCTTGTGAGCATTTCCAGTTATTGGTTACATTTACCTTATCATGGCACTTTTTTCTCCACCAAAACCTTTTCTGTGAGGAGGCAGCTGTCACAATTGTATCTTGCTGTTTATTATTGACTAAATACAATTGGTGCCTCCAGTTTTCTATGATGTTGCAAGAAAAAGCAGTATAGTTTAAAGATGCAAACTTTACTTTGGGTGCTGAATTAATAGCTGAATTTGAATTAATCTTGTACAGCCTGTAATATGTAACTGAAAGGTTGAAAGGTTTTATGAGTATGTATGAATCAAAGGCATGCTTTAGTACTGTTCTAAGATGAAAAGCAAGGGCTGTGTGAACTTGCTTTTCACTTGTTAAAATCATCAATGGGCAGTTTTCTACCCCACTGAGCTTTGTACAGCAGTCTTTTCTGAATTCCACGGAAAGAACACATTTAGCAACTGGTTTTCTGTTTTAAGCCATTTGTATTTTGGTAGGAAAAACTGTGTGGCCTGAAGGTGTATGGGGCAAAGCAGGAAAATTTTACTTGAGTGTATTCTGCTCTACTGCCCTGTCCTTGATGTGCTCTTGCCTTGTTCCAGTTGTTTTCCCCTAGCACCAACAGTAGACTAACTTCTCATAGTTGCACACATGAAGAGGGATTGAAGTCTTAGATGTTTGGCAGGGTCCTTTATTTGTACAATTCTAATATTTTTTTTTAGTGGAGTGCAATTACAACTTGCATTTGCTTCCTGCAATAATAACCACTAAACATTTTGCAGTCTCAATCTTCAGGTAAAAGCGCATTTCTCTCAGCAAATTAGTCAAAGTCCTGTTTCATGTATTAGTCTTACTTGAAAGTCTGTAGGGCTCTCTGGCATCCCAGACAGACAGTTTTTGTGGAAGCAGTTATTTAATTATGTGTGCCAAAAGTGTGATTTGTTAATTTTCTTAGTAGAACCATTGGCAGAAAGATGCATGATAAGAGTTCTTCCCCTGGTAAATCCATGTATTGTTTCTGGTAGGCTGTTGCTGTTCTCTTCACCCCAGATAGTCCATGTGCAGAAGCACAGACACAGTCATAGTATGGAAAAGTTGAATTAATATAGGAACAGGGGAGTATTTTCAGTGTGAACAGAAATTTGTATATTCTTGGTTTTGGTTTACTTGTGTTGGTAAGAAATTCACCTTGCTCACCTGGCCAGTGATGCTGTACCTGATGCCCCCCAGGACACAGTTGGCCCTCCTGGCTGCCAGGATATTGCTGACCCACATTCAACTTGCCATTGACCAGGATCCCCAGATTTCTTTCTGTGTGGCTGCTCTCCAGTGTCTGTGCTCAGTCTTTTCATATATCCAGGGATGCCCTGTCCCATGTGCAGAATCCAGCACTTGCCCTTGTTAAATTTCATATGCTTGGTTCCTATGACTGCCCAGCCCTGTAATTTGTCAAGGTTTCTCCGCAGGGTCTCTCTGCCTTCAAGAGAGTTGACAGCTCCTCCCCACTTAAATGTCATTGGGAAAGTTACTTACGATTCCTTGAAGTAGTTTCTGAAGACATGGAAGAGAGCTGAGCCTAAAATGAAGCCCTGGGAAACTCCACTAGTGACAGGTCACCAGTCTGATGTTACTGCCCAATGCGCTATAAATAAACCTTTGTGCCTGACCTGTGAGCCAGTTTCTCACCCATCACATGATGTGTTTATCCAGCTACGTGCTGGATATTTTTTCCAGATGGATCCTGTGAGAGGCCTCAGATCAATAGCATTACTGAAATCCACAGTTCACATCAACTGGCTTCCCCTGATCTACTACCTGGGTTACTTCGTCATAAAAGGAAGTTAGGTTTCTTAAACAGGACTTCAGCTTCATGAACTTGTTCTGTCTGGGACCGATGACTGTGTTGCTTTTGACTAGCTCCAGAACACCCCTGGTAACTTTACCAGACACTGAAGTGAGACTGACAAGCATCCTTCTTGCCTTGGGACAATGTTTGCCAGCTTCCAGTTGACTGGGACCTCTTCAGATTCCCAGCTGGATTGAATATATGGAAAGAGGGCATCAAGAAAATTCAATGCTACCTGTACTTTTATGATAATAAAAAGGATGGGTGAAAGCACGGTGAATACAACTTGTATTTATAATATGTCATATTGATATGAAATATTATAAATACACTTTCCAAAAATATAAATAATACAGTCAAATGGAAAATTTGTAACTTCTTACCAAAGTATTCAGTATTACCCCTCTAGAAGAATCAGAAGACAACCTTCCCTTGCAATTCATCCATGTGTAAGTAAAATCACTCTGAATATGTGTATTTCGCTGGCTTTTAAATGGGAATATAGGAATGAAAGTCAAATATACTGGCCTGACTTTAAGTTTCTCAGACTTCTGGCACATGTTATGAGTTTGGAGCACTTTATGCAAACTGTTGATGGCTTGTGAATTTTGGTTTGTGCTGAGGCAAATGCCAGTTTGGTGCTGCAGCAACAGCAACCACCCCCCGTTGCCTGTTCTTGGGTCCCCAAGAATGAAAAGGCTGAGTGAGAAGTTTCTCACAGCACTTTTATTTAAGAAGGCCAGACTAGAGAGACTCTGTAGAACCAAAGGGAGAGGGCTAAGCATCCTGCCATGTCTGGGTGGGAAACCAGTGCCTGTCAGCAGTGTTCTGCTCTGATCACATTGATTAGGAGACATAGACAGCATAGACAGTTTCTTACACAAAGAAACATCAGTTTGAGCCATATGTCTAAAGGCTGAAAGGGGACATGAGCCAGACCCATCTGTGCTATATATCCATGCAGTTATGAGCATTGAAGAAAACAGTGAAGTCAAAAATCAGGTTAGTATGCTTATGGCTGCATTTTAGTGTCATTTTTTTTCTTTCACAGGTTTACAATTTGTAACCGAGAGCAACGCTCAGCACTGCTAAGCCATGGCTGTTCCCTTTACATATTCAGACTTGTATTCTGTGTCCACTTTTGTGTTCTTGATCTCTGTGGGGTTTGTTTACTGTCAAATATACTAGTGACATGATGCTGAAGTGCAAAAATGATTCCTCTCTTCCAAGTTTCCTTCTGCTTAATGCAGTCACTTTTTGTAGGCCTCTGAGTGTTGCCAGGGAAACAGGTAGGGATATTTGATGGGCTACAGTGTGCACTTGTTTCTGTCAACATCTTATTCAGTGGAATGGCAGCTCTTTTCAAAAATAGAGATAGTGCTGCTGTGATAGCCATTGACATTAAAACTGGTTTGGTTTTTTTTGCAGATTTGTCTAATGAGAGTTACAGAATTGGGGAAGAAAAAAAAGTCAGCTTTATGATCCCTCTAAGGCACAGCAATAGTAATACAATATCCAGAGTAAGCAAAAATAATATGAAGTGACATATCATCTCCAGTATTGGTGATAAGATTTTAGAAAGAATGTGAAAGAATATCAATGAAATACATAAAGATTAATAAGTCTTTATTTTAAAGTTAATGTTATTGAAGACAATACTGTGCACTAAAGGAGATTTTATATATTGATAAATGTAAACTGTCACTGATATATGCAAAAAAAAGACCAAAGATTTTAAATAAATCTAATGCCAAAAACCCTGTTCATCCGAGCAAATGGGGTGACATTAAATAGTTCAGTTTGTTAAGCGGGCATAAGTTTCTTTCTAGTGGATAGGATAAGGCAAGGATACATGTAGGTGTTACATGCTTGTCTTACCCACGCAGGATGAGATTCTTCTCTTTGCCATTTGTATTTTTTAAAGCAGTTATAGGATTTGTCATCCACTTCATATAAACCTTGTTCTGTGTGGCCAGGGATCTCAGCCACATCATGACACAGAGTAGTAAAATTATTAGAAACCCAACTGGTGTGTATGAAAGAGGGAGGTGAGCTCCTCGCAGTGCCATTTCCACATGAGTTGTTACAGTCTGGTGGGATCTCTTGTGTAAACTTCTGGCAACTCAGCCAGTTTACAACTGCCTGCAGACCTGTCTTGGGATCCCTGCAGTACTTTCATTGTTTAAATGCCTTCAAACATGTACTTTCATTGCCTGTCTATATCAGTACTTGTCTTTTTGCACCCAGTTTCTCTCTCACCCTTTGTGCCCATGCAGGCGCATCACACAGGTCCTGTGTGACCCCCTCTCCCTCCTTAGGAGGGCAGGGGCTTCCAGGTCCATGCTGTCCTCAGCCTTCCTCTTTGGGCCTTGTGAGAGAAGGGGCCATGGCACTTCTTTCAAGTCTTTGTTTACAGCATTTTTCCTCTTCATGGGAGCAGAGCCAGGAACTGCAGTCAATACATAGTCCACAACGACCCCTGACCATTGTCCCAGCTAGTGTGACATTGGGGAATCCAGGCTGTGGGGTGCACTCTTATGAGCATACCAGGGCTCCAGTGTTTCTCCCTCATGTTTCCTGCTGATTTAGTCACTGACACGGTACAGCTGCTTCTGTCAGAAGGAAAAATATTTATGGCCTTTTATATCTGAAATTCTCTGTGCAGTCAGGATTAGCTGGAGCTTAATATAATCTTGAAGCCATGCTCTCAATGTATGAACTACTTCTCACTATCTCAGAGGCTTTACAGTTCCTTGGTAGTTTTGCATAATTTTGCATAATTTTATTCACAAATGTATAGCACTATGAATTCAATACCTTACTCACTATTTGCAGTAGCAAGCTGTTGATTTTATCTTGCTAATTCTCAAGATATGTGAATAAGCAGTTTTGTGGTTAGATAGTAGTTTTTATGCAACCTATTTCTTCAGTGTTCAGATCTGGTACAATGAGAAAGACAGGTCCCAGCCTTCATGTAATTACCAATTGAGAGAAAGGTATTAGCAACTGACAGTGAGGTAAAGCATGTAAAAAATACTTTGTCAGAGTTGAGACTTGTGAGGTTTGTTTCCCTGCTTTACTCTGTGTACTGGGGGTATTTGGTTCTGTGATTAGGACCTGAATAACTCCCGTCTTACATGGCAGTGAGAATAGTTAATTTAATACATTAGTTTCAGAGACTCAGATTTTCAGTTTCAATAATTAAGAACATATAGATGATGTTTAGATGCTTACATGATTGAAGTATGATTAGACTGAACAGTGTCATTTCATGTTCATGATAAAGCTCTTCATGTTGATTGATGATGGAGAGTCCTGACTATATCCTGACTGCTTGCTTATGCCATGTGTGAACTGAATAGTTTGCATTCTAGTAAACTCAAGGGATTAATTGCTTATCACCTAATATTATGTGTGTGCTTGTGCTGCTTCTTTCCGCGCTAGGTTACGAAGCCTAAATTGGGGTTGTACTGCTGAGATATATGCGAGCAGCTGCACGTATCAGCTTTTCACTGGTGGCTGCCAACTACACTCTTGTTCTCTGACATCATTCTTGACTTCCCATTTGCTTAAATTTCCCAACCTGGAGACTGATGCCACTCAAAAACTTGTGTAGTTTGGACCTGAGAGTGTGGTGTAATCTCAGGAGACTTAGAGTTGACTCAGATTTTTTGGGTGCATGCAGCTGTGGAGATCATGAGTTGGATTTAGTGTGAAAGAGCCAATCAGGGGAGGACAGAAAGTCTGCTTTTCTTTGATGAACTTTAAATTGATCTGTGGACTTTTTTAGGTCATAAGCCAAGACTTTGGACAACTTTTTTTTTACTACTATTTTAGACAAATTGCAATTGGCTATTCAAAAACTATTCATAAAGGAGAAACAAGAAAACTGAACCTGCCCACGTGCTCCTCTGATGCATCTGTGGAAACAGGAACAGCATGAGTGAGCAAGTGAAGACACAAACATGAGGAGGGTGGTGATGTGGGAACTGTCAGGGACTTTTCTTGCGTAACACAACATACAGGAAGTTGGTAGTTCAGCATCTAAAAACTTCATCTACTTTGTTACTGGCTTTAACACTCATACAGAATTTCCGGGGAGCATGTATGTCAGAGGTATGGATGTGTCTCTGGTGTATAACAGGTGCTTGGATGTGTCAAGTTCTGTTCAAGATAAAGTTTTAGTTTTATCACCAGCCCTCTAGCAAAAGCTAGGTGTTTGGGACAAACCACTTTGCAAAGGGAAAGAAAATAATACTTTACATAACATCAGAATCAACTGCTAAATGAATTTTAGTGTTTCTTATATTTCCAATATTCACAATGTTTTTGCCAGCTCTGTTTATTAGTTGTTGAAATAGTCTGCGCATAATAATGGCACATAAAGATTTCCTTTTCTGTTTGTACTGAGAAAAGTAGTTCCACTAGGCCTGTGAAAGGAGAATGTTGTTTCTCACTTTGATAAGTTCTCTTCCTCCAAGCAGCTGTACAGCATTGGAGTGTTTTGTGTACTGGTGCATCTATAGGAGCAGGATTCAGTACCAAGTATAGAGGAAGAATTCCTCAACTGCAGTGATTTGAATCATGGGCCTTATTAATAATTTCTGGTTTTCCTTCTTTATATTAATTATCAAGGTCTTCAGTGTACAGGAAACTGTTTTTCTTCAGATACAGCATTGTCTTTCACAGTCTTCATTCTTGTCCGTTCTAAAGGTGGGCATTATAAATTAAGCAGTTGGATGCTATCTCCTTGTTATTACTTCAGGAAAAAAATCAATAAAACTTTCCTAGGACAATTAAAACCGAATTTAAAGAATTGAACAGTTCAGCCTACACTTAAAGGGTTTTAAATATATTACTGCTGCATCATCATTGTTTAACATAAATAGTTTAACAATCTCATGATATCTGTCTGGTTTATTACGAACTGATCAGGGGTTCATCTAGTATCATGATACTTTGCTTTCCAGAATACTGTGCAAGCTTCTCAGGTTTAAATGTAGTTGAAATGTTGGGTAAGAACCTGATTTTTTATTATTTGTTTCAAGTGTGTAATCCTATACAAGTACCAGTTTGTTAGGCCTTCCTCAGACACAGCAGCTTTTAAAGTTACCTCCCACATATGTAACTTCTTCCCCCATCCCAGGTGATTTTTATGCTCTATATGAGGATTGAAACTTTCCCAGATCTCTTCCTTTCATAACATTTGACGTTTCAGTGTGCTGCCTGGATGCACACAGATGGCTCAGTGGGAGGAAGCAATACAAATGTGCTCAGCCTCGAAGGCCAGATTGCAAATGGCAAGTCAAATTTGGGATAAACCAACCTTTCAAAGTGGTCTTCAAATCTGGCATGTTCTTCAAGCGTATCACTAATTTTGTGTTACCCCTCAGTAACACTGGAACTGTAATCAAGAAAAGAGCCTTTCTCAGATTCAGTTGTGCTTTTTGCATTTGAGCATTCATGATCTTCCATTCTGTGCAACACTAACCTGACTTCAGGGCTCTGTGTCTCTCAGAAGCAAAGTAATCCATATAAGGACCTTGAATTTTCGTGATGCATTGGTTTTCACTTCATTTCAATATAGCTTTTCCAAAAGCAATTTGTATTGATGTATTGTGGTTTTGAACTATGTGGAGTAAAGGTCATTACTATGATTATACTCGAGGCAGATGTTGTCTATATTAGTTACTTTGCTGTAAAAGAGACTCTCAGCAGTCTGTCTATTAACAGTATTTTGTTTCCACATGATGGACAGTACAGAAATATTTGCAAAAATAGTTGCAATATTGAGAGCATATTGACTGAGGCTTTTATTCTATTTGTGTGACATTTGGATTTATGTAATAGTATTACTTGAAGAAAATCCTTCTAATTGGGCATAAACAGGAATTTAGTATGGGATGGGACCAGCTGAGCCATAATGTTTGCTTGCCCAGCAAATAGATATTCAAACTGTGGGTGATTGCCTCTATTCTGCCTTTAGTAGCATAAATCTGTGATAAAATAGTAATTCACAAATGGGAATCAGAACACACAGCAAGAGCGAGTAGGAAATGTTTACAGGTAACAAATCACCATGGAAAAAAAAGTGTCCCTTTGTAATTCTTAGAAAGGAAGAATAGGGTGTGATGAGTTCAGGATTATGATAACCAATATGCTTGAAGTGGCCATGGAAATTGAAAATTTAGGGGAACTGGATGGATGACAATCCCAAGGGAGCAACTGCTGGTGTGCAGGGAGAGAGAGCTGTGGCTGCTCACTGTGCTCCCCAGCAACACAGCCTTCTGCCAGAGGTGGGAATCCTCCCCCTCTGCCCAGGCACTAGCACACAGACACTTCTCTAGCATGTGTATATTTATTCACAACCTTCCAAATTCTACTTTTGCCTGAACCAAGTTAAACTGACTTTAACCACACCCAGGGAATTTCCTGCAGGCTTTTAAAATGCCTGGGTATAAATCATTTTAGAATTGCTTCTGTTTAAATTAGAAAAATAATTCATACCAGGTAAAATTGATGATTTGAAGCTGTGGTGCTGAGAGTAACACTGGGAAACAAGCAGGTAAAATAAATGTTTGGTATTATACTCAAATATATCTTGGCCTAAGAAGAAATCATTATAAAAAGCAGAATCTTCTCCCCAGTTTTACATAGCAGCAAAATCAATTTAAACTTTAACCTCCTTTCTTCCCTGTAAACCAAGTTGTGGTTTTGTTTTTTAACCTTGAATGTATTTCATTTTAATGCTGAGCAAGGAACTGGGTATTTTGCAAGAATTACTGGTTGTTGGCAGTAAACTTGCCTGTTGAAGGGAGGCACAAATTCCTCTGGTAAAATCTTAGCAACAAAGGAGTTGGTGAAAAAAATTCTTGCTAGATTACATGTAGCCAAGATTTCACCTTTGATCTGTAGGTGGAATGCAAAAAAGTTGCCTTTGAAGCCACATATGTGGTTATTGGTTACAGCATGCTGCCTTTTCTCCTGCCCAAGTGCACTCTGTAGCACGTAGGATGTGTAGAGCTGAGGAGAGCCTTCTCTAAAACCATGAAGGGCTTTTTTCCCATAGGAAAGATTAGTCGGTTTAGAGCTTGATAATTAACAAGAGTGGCTTAGAAATGAGAAGGAAATGTCTTTATCATTTGTGAAACATTTCACAGTACAAAAGAAACCGACCATGTATCTGCTTTGGAGTAAAGCCAAGAGTTTCTCAGTGCACTCTCTATGGATAAAAGAAGGAGTGAACACCCACCCCAAAATAGCCAGAATTAAATGGTCAGGGAACATGTGTGAGCTGAAGCAGCTAGTCTGTGGCTGTGAACTGAGAAACATCTGATGAACAGAGTAGTGTTCTCCCCCACCTCCTCCACTCAAGAAAAACCCTCCATCAGACGATTCTCAGGATCAACTGGTAGTCAGTGTTTGGTTAACCACTGAGAAGCCAGTTCTATTTTAAAAGACATTATGAGTAACCCTTACAGGACCCAGTTCAGAGATAAAGTTGCTATAACTTGCAACTTTTATCCAGACACAATCCAAGTAATCACTTTTTTGGAGTCGCTTCTGATGAATCTGCATCGTTGCTGATTTCTGAAGCATTATTTTTCTGTGTCAATGTGTGCTCACTGAGGACCTCAGTGAAGGGCTTATATTAGTCATGCCTATTGATCTAGTTCTTGACTATTAAAATTTCTTCTTAACTTGGCCGTTTCTCTTTTCTAGAACATCTGAGGATGGAAGCAGGCTCTCATTAATTATTTAGTGTTTTGATTTTGTGCTTCCTTTCCTATACTAAGAATGTGATCTTTTAATGAATGAGCCTAAAATTACTTTTGCTTGGTTTTTCTATGTGACAGCCTTTCAAATGCCAGGTTAGTTTATTTGCTTTGACATTCATATTGCATCCTTTTTATCTTGACTTATTAATAGCTTATAAAATATGCATGATGCAGACAAAAGAGACTCAGGTGACAATTACTGAATGAAATTCAAGATTTATGCATTATTTCCAAGGCTGGAACAAAGATATCAGTAAGATTATATAAAGCTTCAAGAAGAGGACTATCAGGCATGGTGGATATATATACACTGCCCAGGGCAAGCCCATCTGTGTAAGCAGTTAAGCTTGCTTTTTGGCCTCAGCTGAAGACTATGGCATAAAGTCCTACAGCATTGAGAATGCTGCTTGTTCTATGTTGCATTAATGTCTGTTCTCCAGACAATAATAAACAAAATGTCTGCTAACTGTCTTTATCAAGCTGCAAGGAGTGACCCTGGATTTTATAATTTAAGAATAATGTAATTCTTGAGTGAAAATATCTGTCCTGTACAAGTAAATCCTCACAGACTCAGCTTTTCACAGCCTAATTGTTATAAATTTTCTCTTGATTCAAACTCACAAAGCTAAATTTCAAAAATTTTTCATGGCAGCTATTTGGTTTGTTTAGTAGTGGAATTTGTAAATGACAGGTCACTGCACTTCTGCCAAAAACGCAACTAATCAACCAATTATTTCTGTTCAGGCTAATTTTCTTTTTGCAGAAGTTATCTTTTTGTTAGAGAAATTTGGAGCAAGAATAATATCATTTGTGTTGTTTACAGTGCCGGACACATTATCATGGCTTTTAGCTAGATTTCACCATTGTTCCTGTTAACACTGATCTGCACTTTTCTTTGTGAGTAGCCCCATTAAAATCACCAATTTGATGTGCCTAGGAACTAGTGATTCTGGTACTTAAAAAATTACAATTATCGTGGGTGTTAGCAAGAAAAAAGGTGTAAGCTGTCAGAAGATAGATACAAGGAGACAGGCATTTATGTGTTTTCAGATGTAGATTTTTCAAGTATTTGAGTTGAAGAAAGTGAAAATACAGCTTAATGAAAGTATGAAGTGTGCAGTTCAAGAAAAGTGTTTACTTTTTTCTTTTTTTGAAACAAAACTGCAAACATACTCAACTGACCATAATTTCAAAATTCTTTTTCTTAGATCTAATTTGCAGTTGTTTTTTTTCATGGTGTACAATAAATTTAATTATCTTTTCTTATGGAATAATTTGGTTTTAAGGGTAAGAAAGACTAGATTGTTCTTTTAATTAACATTCAGAGCAGGCAAAGAAGAGGATGATAGTTGCATCTATTATCTAGATGGGTAAACAGTAGTAAAGTGCAGTCATTCTCCTGTTTGGTGCTCAAGTGCAATGCACAGAAATAATTTCATTGATCCAATTTACCAGAAGATTTAAATGCCAGATAATAATTTGGAATTTTATGAGAATGTGTAATATTTCAGGTTCACATTGCATTTTCCTGCAAGTGGAGAACTCAGAAATAAAGTAGCCACTAATATTTTCTTTAAGCCCTGAAATTTTATGCTTTTCAAGGTTTAAGGCAGACTTCCAGCTGAATATAATGAATTGCATTGAAGAAAAACATTGTGATGGCCTCTATCTGTATGATGTCTCCAAACAGGAAAATGTATTTAGAAAATAGTTATTTTGATACCTAACTGAAAATATACTAATGACTTAAGTAGCATTGTTTCATACATGTTTATTTTTCATGTTTATCCTGACCTAGGCTATTGGACAGCTTTGTGTTGGGTTTGATGCACTGTGCTTTGCAGCCTGGCCCTGCAGCAGGCTGGGGGAGCAGAGGTGCCAGCAGGGTGTGTGTGGCAGCTGAGCTGTGCCAGCTGAGCTGTGCCCACACCCTCTGCCCTGCAGCCAGAGCAGGTGCCACAGCTCGTGCCTGTGCTCCTCAGCTGTCTGCAGAGCCAGTAGCCAGCACTGGATTTAGATCCTGTTCTTGCCAACACACTGAAATCCTTCTGATCCAGGGGCGTTTGCTGCCCACAGACTGGCTTCCAAAGCTGTGCTAGGGATGAAGGATTCATAGTTTGGATGCTACACTGCGTGAGCTAAAGAATCTGCAGGAGTTTCCCAGCAAGATAATCCGGTCCTGTTCCTGTCATTCAGCCAAAGGGAAACATGCTGACTCTGTATGAGTCAGGGTGGGTTTTTTATGGGAGAGTGAGTGTTGTTTCCAAAGGAATTACATAGCCATTCCACTCCTAGCATCATGGCAGTCAGAGTATATTACCAGAGGTTTGCAACCTTTGTGCATTTAAATGGACACCTTATCCTAGTAATCAGTGTGTTTTTCTGAGTTACTCTTCCTTTATAAGGCCTTGTACTTACTGATTACTACCATAAAATATTTCTGCAGCTGTTCAGATTTGCTGCTGATTTTCAAACAGATCCTTTTTTGATTTAAGCATGATTGAAGTAAAATTTCAAGTGGTTCTGTGAAATTGCAGGCTTGTGTTAGAGTTAGGATATGGATATATGACCCAGAAATGTCTCATGATCAATAAAGCAAATTTTGAATTTTAAACCATCATAGCAAAAGCTACAGATAAATTTTTTTGTTTGTCATATAACCAAAAACAACCTCCAGGAAAGATGTTTGCATTAATGTGTTACAGCAAGTCTGTTGTTTGGTGTTAAACAAAACTTCCATAGCAGCAAGAGATTTTGGGGCCAGTGAAGCTTTGATATTTGTTGTAATTCTAGTGTGGGATATTAAAACTGCAGGTAGTACTCTCCATCATACTAGATGAACAACTTGAATCTTGTTTGTAGCTAAAAAGGCAATAAGATAATCTAAAAGGGAATGCCAATGGTAATGCCTGTACGTGCAAAGGTTGTATGTGATATATGGTACTGCATATTATTTCCTGGGGTGCATTTCACAATTATCTGTCTGCAGAGACAGCAGAAGCAGCTGGAGCAACAAAACAAAGTTCTGAGGATATAGGTAGAAATAAACCACTCTGATTTTAAGATGTAATATATTGTAATGTATGTTTATATTGTCTTTGTGATACTTTCCTTGTTCAACTGAGAATTGTATCTTTTTATTATGTATAACCTTATGGTTTTATTCCTTTTAGACAAGCTCTATATGGGACCAGGGCAACTGTACCATGATCTGCAGAACCTTTTACATGACTTGAATGTACTTGGTCAAATTAGTCAATTAATAAGCAGCCTTAAAGGAAACTATCAGGTAATAAACAAAGCTGGATTTATTTTTCAAGTCTCTTCTTGTAAAGTAGTATAGCTGCCTCTCCCTAGGGTCTGTGCAAGACATTCTTTAGTTCTCTCTGCAAAAAGTGGAATACATTTTACCTCTAGTAATGCATTTACTGTTAAGTGTTATAAATAGATTACAGCTGTCCTTCTAATCTTGTTTTTCTTTATTGTCTTTAAGTGTAGGTGGATACTACATATGTCTGCATTTGTTCAGTAGCTGATAAGCTTATATGGAAACACAATTACATTTTCATGTTAAGAAATTGGATTCTACAGTTAGACATGGTTGTAGGAGGATGGTTGTTTGGAGGAAGCTCTTGATCCCCATCCAAGCTCATAATCCTGGTTTTTGGGGGAAAACTGTACTTAAAACTGAGTATAAATCACAAAAATATAGAAGGATTTTCAGAAGATTTTTGAAAGTATTTTGTTTTAGCTTGGTTCACATCCCTTTGATTCAGCTTATATTCTGGCAAACAAATATAGTAGTTAACACCAAATGAAGTCTTGAGATTTCAAACAATTCCTTTTTTGCTTGTTTTTTTATGTGTTTTATATGTGCTTACATGTAATTTTTAACACCTACCTGCCACCACAGGTTGCGAATGTATGTATACGTATGAACATATGAAAGCTGTGTTTTTCTTGACATAGCTTGGCTTCAGAGTCAAGGCATTAATTAAAACATAGCATTTTGTGAAAATGTGTACTCTGGATGAAGTTTTTGGAAACAGTGCTTTTGGACAAAGCTTCACAAGTATTAGAATATGAATTTCATCTGCATAATTGGGAATATGTGTAGCACAAATATACCATAAGACATTCACCCATCACCATATGAAAAAACCCTTTCTGCCTGCACTGACAGAGCCAACTACGCTTTGAAAACTTAAAATTCAGTCATTGTTTCCAGGTAGAGGTGTGTAAGTTCATTACAAGAATTTAGCTAAGGGACGAGGTCAGCTTCTTCATTTTTGAAAAACACTTAAGCTGTCATAGAATTCTGATGGTGGAAAGTCTGTGTACTTCTGTGTACCTGTTAGTCTTGATGCTTTGTATCATTCAGGTGAGTTTTTACTCTCTGCAACAGAACACTCACCTTGCAGTGAGTTATTGTTTCAGCATCTTAAACAGATTTAGACCACACATCTTTCATGATGACTCTGTAAACACTTTGACTCAAAGATTTGAACAAAAGCACATTTTCAGTACGATTTGTAGATGTTTTCAAAAGATTTTCTTCAGTAGCAGAATTTGTGATGCTGGAATAAAGTTAAAGGCTTGTGCATACACCTGATACTGATTTATATTTTTTAATTTGACAAACGCTTGGCAATGTCATTTATGCATCATCAAACTGAGCAATGTGAGATTAAATGTTCAGATGAAATACATTAGAAAATATTTTACAGATATTTCTGAACTGTGTTTACAAATATGGCTAAATTATCCATGATGGAAATGTGGTTCTAATTGAAACACGTGTCATTGTTTGTTATATGCAGAATCACCTTATTATCCTGTTTGCAACAGGGTGTTAGGCTGCTGTTGAATCTTAGTTTTTTTAATTTTTCAGAACTTAAATCAATCTGTAGCTCATGACTGGACCTCAGGTTTACAAAAACTGATTTTGAAAAAAGAAGACGAAATCAGAGCGGCAGATCGCTGTAGAATTCAGCTGCAACTCCCAGGAAAGCAGGACAAGTCAGTAGAAATCTTGATTACAAAACTTTCTCAATTGGTTTATGTATTAGGTATAGATGTACAAGTGAGGATTTGGGAATCTGTAGCTCTTCCCTCCCTTCTGTCTCCAGGGTAAGCCCCTGAAATGCTGGAAGCTTTAATGTTCCAGAGCAGCACTGTAGCTTTTCTCCTGCTCCTCAACCCAGCGTTCTGGATGCCAGGAGCAAGAGAGGAACTGTGGCAGTGACAGCTGATAGGGAACAGTCCCTGTTGTATTCCTTCAGTTCCTCTCATAACATTTCATGTGAAGTATAGCAAGATGGACATATGGCATATCATAGCCTGCACACTTAAATCAGAGCTGACTCTTTGTCTAAGTATTAGAAAATAGTGAAATTTCATCTTGGTCAACATTTTTAGCCATGACTGTATTCATACCCAATGCATTTATAGTGGCTTTTATTTTTTTTTTTTCTGTATTGCAGGTCTGGGCGGCCAACTTTCTTTACAGCTGTGTTCAATACATTTACCCCTGCCATCAAACAGTCTTGGATCAACAATTTACAGATGGCTAAACTGGCCCTTGGTAATTCCTAGTTACTCCTAACAAGTTAAAATGGCTCTCAATGTACAGTGTAATTTATTTATTTTTATTTCTTGGAGAATGATTTTCCTTTTTTGGTGAAAATTTGTCTGTAGATGTTTAAAATTGCAATACAGTAAATAGTAGTGATTGTGTATCACAACCAAGTAATAACATTATAGATAAAACAGGGCACTCATTATGAAGGAATATATTTTCAACAGTATTGGAATGAAGTCTGGTATTCATTGCTAATTGTTGCATCTAAATCAACACAAATAGTCTCTAAATTAGAGCAATAAAAAATATGCTGTCCTGTGATGTTATTAGTCTCCTGTGTTCGCACAGGGGAATAGATTTCCAAGATGCTTGGACTTTTCAATGCCTAAGTTGAGAAACATTAACTTGCTTGAAAACAAGTTTCACCAGCACATTGTCAAAATAGAATGCTTTTGTGATGTCTCATAGAAGACAAGCAAAGTAACAAAAAAGAAGAGAGAATGGATGTTTCCATCATTCCAGGAGGAGGATCCTTATAATTATGATAGCTGACAGTTGGTAGTGATGTTACTTAAACAGGCAGAAAAATGCTGTTCAACAAACAGGTTTCCTAGAGTCTGAGGAAAGGTTTGATGTGTCTTTTCCTCTCTCAATATTCATTTGACAAGATCATTAGGAGATCTTGGGATCTTAATGATCTTGACAAGATCATTAGGAGACCACCTTTAACATTATGCTAATGTCAGGTGTTCTTTTTTTTGCATTATCAATATGTATGTAATCTACTCAATTGACTGTTTGCTCACACTTTTATGTTGTCATTTATGCATCTATGGCATAAGAATAGCTTGATCTCTATTGACTAGCCCTGAGAGAATTCTTTTCTGTTCCTGTGGAAAGGTGGAAGTGATTATTCAGTAAAAGGACTGTGGAGTGTTTATTGTTTGTTCTTTCCATTACAGCGGAGGATAATCTGTTAGGTTGGTTCTGCATAGAAGATGATGGGAATCAAATCAAAAAGGAAAAACATCCTCTCCTTGTGAGACACATGCCAGTGATGATGGCCAAGCAACAGGAGTTTAAGGTGAACCGAATTTTGATATGAGATTACAATTAGGTTTTCTTGTGTGATGTAATTTCTAAAGAATACCATATTGTAAATTCATCCATTAGTTCACATGTGTTAGTTCTCTTGAGCAGCTGCCTTGGTTTAAGACTATTAATTAAAGTTCCAGAAGAGTCACAAGAATGCAAAATGCTGCAATCTGTGAGACACTAAGGAACATAAGGTTTATTTCTACATAGTATGTCATTCACTTTCATATGTAAGTGAATCACTCAGTATAAACAGATGGGAATTTTTAGTTCATCTTGAGATTTTCAAGTGTGCGTTTGGGGCTTAGAAGTAACCTAAAGCTTACAAAGAGCAGGAATCTGATCTCCATGAAAGCTATCCTTTCCTGGTGTAACTATACTAAATCCTCCTCAAATTTGATTTTTATTAGGGCACAGGGAACAATAGTTTTAAAATATTTTTTAAAATTATATTTCATGGAATCTTATGTAAATGTCACATTCTGAACAATGATATAGAAATTGTCTTAATGGTTCATTTCCTAAAGCAGTTTGTCAGTTTGAAGCTTTATCGACCACTGACTTTAATGATGAAAATAAGTACAATACCAAACCAATAGATGGAAGGGAAGAGTGCTGGATGCTATTTTTCCTGTGCATCAACAAGATTTCTTACTGACCATCAGTCAGTAAGTCTTGTGCAGAAAGAGTAATGGAAATAAAATTGTGTATGTGTGGATAGAATCCCAAAGTTAAGGTAGTGTCATTGCATTGATGCTGCTTAAAGAGGTGAGTCTGCAGGCCCTCACTGGTAGAACAGCCTACACAGGAGGGAAGCTCAGCTGACAGCTTCACTTATACAAGCCTGGATGTTGGGGGAAAATAATTGGTAGTTCAAAATGCAGTAGCAATGTGTAATGGTGCTAAGACCATCTATTCCTATGATACTGGTTTTCAGAGCAGCAAAAGTTTACTGAAACTCTGATTTCCCACACAACCAGTCATGCTTGTCTTATTAAACAACTTTTTCTGTACTGACTACTTTCTAAAGTCACCACTGGTGAAATAACCAGCTAATTAATTTTTTTTTCAGAAACTTAAATTATGTATGTTTTTCCTTAGAGCCTAGGCATTTTTAAGCCCTGAAAATGCGTGCCAGGATCTGTGAAGGCCCAGGCTCAGCTCTTGTAATCAAGTTAGAACAGAGTCTTCTTATTTTAAAAGTAAAGGGTGTTTGTCACCTTTACAGTTGGCTGATGATCTTTGCTGTGGTCACATCAGGAGAGCAATGTGTGACAATATTTGCCTCAGCCCTGGGCTAGCTTTGCCAGTTTTGCAGCTCCTAAAGTAATGTGAGTGTGAGCCCAGGTGTCATTCCTGGTTCTCCCAAGTCCTTGATATTACTAGAAAATATGACTTAGGTATTACTGTGGCCTCAGCTGCAGTTTAGCTCTCAGGCCCCAGTTCAGGGTGGGAAGAGAACCTCTGCTTGGCTAATCCTGTTTGTTGGTTCTCTGTGTGCTGCTCAGGCTGTGCCCGGTGGTGTAGGGAGCCATCAGAGCGAGTTTACATCCCAGGCTTCTGTCCAGACTTAGAGCTGAGCTAGCAGGGTTTAACTGGAAAAAAACATCACTTTTGACTAAGATGCAAAGTGACACAGAGGTGTAACAAGGAGCCTGGGAAATATCCAACATGCAGACTGTCTTGTTTTTCACTAGTGATATATTTCATTGTCACAGGTACTGTAAATCCACAAGCGGATCGCTTCAGCATGTGTTAAATGAGACATGCTAAGACAGGCATGAATAGCTCTTCTTTTTTTCTTTCTCTCATCTATTGATTTCAATTTTTTATCTGTATACAATGAATTGCTTTGCTGAATTAATAATGTTTTTTCTACTAAGGCAAATCACTTTGTAATGCCTGCTGACTTCAAGGAGATTTGTAAAATTCTTTGTACTTTGGAAAATTAACTCAACTTGGAATTTAGAACTCTTAACTTTTGCTGACTTGTTTTGTTTTTGTTTTGATTTTATTTATTTTTTTTAATTGTTCACTGTTGGGAGGTGATATTGCCACGCTATGGGGAGTTAATACTAACTGAGTAGTCTAAGTTAATGCTATCTGAGCTGTCTCTAGTACTACAATATAATCACAAGGACACTGATGTCCAAGATGAGAACACTAGTTTGAATTATAGAGAATCTTGTGTAAAAAATGTAGTATCACATCTCATTAGAAACCTTTTTATTCTCTACACAGTTATGAATTGCCTTTATATATTTTGAAATGTTTACATAAGCTTTAGGATATGCCATGGATATTAGGGAAATTAGAAATCCATGACTGGTCATAAAAGTGAGTTTTTTTTCGGATCCTTGATGCTTGAATGATCTTTGGAGTTAGAATGGACTTAAATATAAGCTTGAGTCTGGTATTGCTTTCAGGTTTTTTTTTTTTTTAATGGCCTGCATGATAAAATCATGAGTATTGTTATTAATTTACTGACAGTAACATGATGACATGAGAGTGGAAAGGAATTGAAGTCTGAAGTATGATTGTATTAGCATTCAAAATGACTAAGGCACCTGGAGAAATAATTTGAGGGGAGGAATAAAAATAAAAAGGATGACAGTCAGCAGGACAGACACATGTTATGCTCAGGGAGAAATTATGAGTTTCATAAATCCAGATTGGAGAGGTGGTTTAGTTGGTCTGTTAAAGTAATTTTTTAATAGGCCAGCGAGGTAAGGATTGGTTAGGAATGTAATATTATTACAAAGAGCAGTAGTGAATGAGACGTGTAGAAACACTCTTCTGAAGAGGTAACCTTGGTGTAGTGCTGCTACCAGCTCTGCTAGAATAGTGTGTTCAGGTGAAACTCTGCACTCTCAAATATACACATGAGGCTGATATATCTGCTGCAGAGATGTCAATTGAAAAAGTAACAATAATAATTGTAAAACCAAAAATTTGAAAAAGAAATTGTTTAAAAAAATATGTAATTAAGTGATAATATTAATTTAGCCTAATGAAGAGGTGTCTCAGTCAGGGTCATGACATATTGACATATTACATGTCCTTACATGCAAAAGGACACTGCAGAGGAGAAGTACCTGGTGTCTGAGATCAGAGGTAATAGGCTAATGATTACGTGATGGTGTCGGGTTGGGGACATTAAAAAACTTAATAAAAGTCATGAAGCATTTGAGTAGATCAGCAAAAGAATTTGTAGTCCTTGGCCTTGAAGGTCTGCACAATATCCGTGCAGCTGACCCTGCCCTTGGGAAGCTGGGTGAACTAAACTGACTCCTTGCCTTATGCGATTCTTTGACATCCTTAAACGCTCTAGTTAATTACAAACCAGACTAGACTTAAAATAGACGGAAACAGGCATATTTTTTAATGTGCTGACAGCTCTCTTTTCCTCTCTTTGAAGATTGAATGTGCTGCTTATAATCCTGAGCCATACCTTGCTGGAGAAACAGAGTCAGATTCCTGTGCTGTGGAACATGGTTTTCTATGGGTAAGTGTAATCTTTAAAATCTGAAAGTGGTTATCTTCTGCTTGTTTCCATTGCTTTTTGTGACTCTCTGCAATGTGTAGATATGAAAGAAATGTCAGGTTATTTTTTTCGCTTTGTTTATTTGTTTAAAGATAAAGGGTTAGCTACTAATTTGTCCGTGTGATCTTGCTGGTCTCTGTAGGGGGTCAGTTAAGTGTGTGTGATTTGTGCAGCACAGAAGGAATTCCAAAGTGCTGAGCACATTCAGAAGGCAGTTATGTGCTAATTTGTAACAATTGCTGCTAAAACCCACACGAGCTGACACTGTCCTACTGTCTGTTGTCGTATTTTAAGAATGTTTTGGCCAAAAACAATCTGTTTGAATCTGCATAGGAAAAAAACTTAGTTTGTATATTGCTATGACCCCAGATAGGCAGATACTCCAGCAGAAAACAAATGAAGTGGATAGAAGCTGTTCTTTAAAGAAAAAGGCGAGCTAATGATTTCAGGAGCTTTTCTAGTTACTACGATACTGAAATTTTAAGGGAACTCTTGTGAATTAAAAGTCAAAAATAGTTTTTCTTAGCAGTCTTTTTCAAGACAACACATTTCATTTCCTTTTGTCTTTGTCATTTGTGAACAGCCATTGCAAAAACGTGCAAATCAAATCTTTCTAGTGCTATAAAATACTTTTCTTTCTCTTTCCTATTTTATTTAATATAAGCAGAAAGAGTTACTATGTAAAAACATGCTTGGGTAGTTTGTGGTTTGTTTTTGGTTGGTTGGTTGGTTGGTTTTTGTTTGTGGCTTTTTTGTTTGGTTGGTTTTGGTGGATTTGTTTTTTTACTTCTCCCTGGTCTCTAAAATGTGCAAGTTTATGGACATGGTGATGATGCTTAGTTCTGGATCAGGGAGAAATTTAGGTTTCTGTATCAGCAAGTTTACAAGACTCTTTTGGGACTGAGCATTTCTTTGTAGACCTGTTACTCTGACAAGTACAGACCTCAGCTATATTACTTGTTTTAAAAGAACCTGAGACAATTTAGAAGACCAGTTATTAAAACAGCATGTTGCACAGATACTTACAGTAATTGCATTATGTAATGTATGTACATTTGAGTCAGATATCAGAATAGGCCATAATATTATTCCTCTTTTAAAGACATAATATTTTGTAAGTGTAGAAGGAAAGTTTGTATATATAATGTTTTGACATATCTTGCATTTGTGCTGAATTATTCACTTATGTCTTAATGCATGAAAATTCATATTTGCACATAAAACTTTAGATGCACTCTTCAGTTAACATTCCAGTCATTCCTTCTTGTACATGCTGATCTTCCTGGAGACAGGTATCAGTCATGGTCTGTTATGGTTTGGTTTTTTTGTTTTGTTGGGTTTCTTTTATTATTATTCTATTTTCCTTTTTTTTCATTTCAGATTGGCAGTTGTACTAATCAGATGGGCCAGATTGCAATAGTCTCGTTTCAAAGCTCCAGCCCCAAGGTTATTGAGTGCTTCAATGTGGAATCACGGATTCTCTGCATGGTCTACATACCAGAGGAGGAGAAGCTGAAAGAGCCCAACAAAGCTCCAGACTCTGAAAATGTTCTTGCAAAAACTTCTCATGTGCCTACTATTTGCCTTGGCATGGAAGAAGGAAGGTGATTCTTGCTTTTGGTGTAATGTGTATGATTTATTGATTAAGTTGGATATTCTATAGCAAGATTATGTGAGATACTTCTAAGAAAATGTTTACTTTTTAAAAAAGTACCCAAGTATTATCCCAGTGACCTCCAGGTATCCTTTCCACTTAAATCAAGGATAAAATGCACTCTACATTACTTAAAATTACACCATGTGGTATTTGAAATTAAAGCAGGGCATCTTTTTGGTGAAAGAGGATTAGTTCACCATGTCTGAAAAATAATTACTACTTTTGTAACATTACAGTGTAATCTTCAGGTATTGGAAAATTTTCAGAATGGCAAAGAGGAATCAATTAATCTTCTGCCCTGTCATATTATGCAGGATTTGTTACACAAAAAAATAATATTGCTGTTTACTGTTGACATGAACTACTTTGCTGTCTTTGAACTGATGGCCTACTGAGCCATCACTTGATTTGTGTTTAAGAACAAGGCTACATGTTCTAAACTTATAGGTCAGTTAGCAAACAGATCTGTTTTAGTTAGTGAGGGCAAAAGTGTGTAACTACACGTGATTTTTGAAGGTGTTTGTAACCAGTATAAATGAAGGAGAACAAAATTCTCCAAGGAAAATGCCATTTCTAGAAATCAGTGATTTCATTCCAGACTTAACAATATTCTTAGCATACCCTCATAACAATCAATAGGAATTTTGGAAATTTCAAGTGTAAGTGACATCTGGTAGTGAATTTTTTCTTTTCTTCTCCCTAGTTCTCCACGTAATAGTTTTTGGGGTTTTTTTAACTAATGAAAGTTTTAGATAGACTCATCATAAGGACTTTGAGCAGAATTTTTATCATGTCTCTTTTTTTGAATAACTGTTTCTGCAGACAAGATAATATGAATGTGTTGTCATATGTCAATGTTAAGTAATTGCAAGTTGTCTACGCAGACATTCTGGGGTGTCAAGAATTGAAGGAGAAAATCTTCTTTCCCCCAATATTTTATTCTAAACTTCTCTTTTGCATATTCTAACAAGAACTATGTAAAGCATAATTTCACAAGTCTGTTTCTTCTTGCTTCTTTCTATAGCATTTCTATTTACAAAAGTTGCCAAGGCTCAAAGAAAATTCGACTTCAACACTTCTTCACTCCTGAAAAATCAACTGTTATGAGCTTAACATATAGGTCTCAATACTTGTTTGCTGGCTTGGTAAATGGAAACATCTCAATCTACACAAAAGCAGAGGTTAATGCTGCATAGAGTGATATGATTTGATGGCATCCTGAGGAACTCACATGTCAGTGTATTTTGGCAGAAGTAATTTTCCACTAATATATTTTCTGAAAATTCTTTGTAAAACTGCTGAACTAGGATTAGTACTCTTTCCGGTAGGTCTGAAGAGACTTGTTGTCTCTTTTTGAAGGATAGTAGGAACTTTGATACTGTTACCACTTTCACCATACATGCATATGACAACTGATTTTCCCCTTTAGCTTAAACCCTGAAGTCTTCAATATTGCAAGAGTCAAGAAATTTATGTGCTAACAGCAGTACACAGTATTTTACATAGCACAGTGCTTATTTCTCTCAGCTACCCAGTATTGGTGTTTATGAAACACAGAAATCCCTTATTGGTAGAGATTTCTGTATTATCTCATTTAAAATGACAAGCCCATTTTTACTGATAAGTCTTTCTTATGTTTTCAGTTCATGTATTTCATGGTAGGCCTCCTTTTTCTATTAGCATCACAGTTGGTTGTTTTGTACCTAGATAAATAATTGGTTAAATAATTTGAATAAAGGAGAATCCCAGGCAATTCTTCTGAACCACAACTATCTTTTCCAGAGCGGGTTCAGGTGCTCCCAGTACATCTCACTAACTTCCCTGCAGTATTGCATATATATCTAGTGATTCAGTTCAAAACCAGTGACACTTTGCTCAAGGTTTGAAACCTTAATGTTTTAAGTGAAATGTTAGCACAGAGACTCCTAACCTAGCAAAGTACAGAGCCAGCAGAGATCTGCCTTATTTGTGTGAGCTGCAGTAATGATGGTTGTCATGCTTCTCTAGTGAGGTGGGCCCTGTGAACAGTTCAGCTGCATTTGTGTGGCACTGTACCTTGGCTACTAAATCCTATCAGTCTCTAACTGAGGAACCAAACTCAGTATCTATAATCTCAGAACAAACTATATGTCCACTGTTGGATCATATAAAGAATTTGTTTGGGAAAGGTAAAGGATGTTTTTTTTTTTTTTTTCCCCCAAGCAAAAAAAGACCTGGAGAAAAGTGTTGGGAAAGAGACTTCCTTTGTCCAATTGTCGTCTTCAACCCAGTAGGTTTCCTGTTGAGCTGTTCTCTGTGATCTGAAGCCAGACATTAGATTTCAGTTCCCTTTACAACACATTTTTATTTTACCACTGAACAGCATTTTTTTTCTTTGCTTTTGAGGCGCAGGAGAGAGGTCTTGATCCTAGATTCATAATATTTTTGGTATTTCAGTTTCTCTATGTAGCTGGGAGGGGTATTAAAGTGAATCTGTCATCTTCTCTGAAAGGTGTTGGTGTATTTAGGCTGTTTTAAGACTGCAATTACTATCACTCAACTTCTTCCAGAAAAGACCACTTCAAAAAAGTATACCTAAGAAAGGATTCATGTGTTGCATACCTACAGAGAATATTAAAGATGGGGCAGAGGTGTTTACCAGACTGGATTACAGTCTAGTTGTGAGATGGAGGTTGTTGCATTGGCAAGGATCGTAGCATCCCCTGTTTATCTTCTGAAGACACTGGTCTTGGGCAGTGAGATGTTCATAGAGCCTGTCAAAGTCTGAGTCATGATCACTGGAACTTTGAGATGGGAAATAATGATATTTTTTGACTCTTGTCAGTTAATGTTGTAGTCCCTCTCCTCACTGCTTGGTCAGTGTGGTTTATTTCAGTTCTCCATGCCCCAAGGAAGCTCTGTGATTCAGCTGCTGCCATGTTACCCTCTGTCTTCCTTATAGCTGGCTGCTGTGGTTATGTGAGGCAGTCAGCCCTGGAGGGGTGTTTTTATGAGCATTGACCTATTTACCAAACAAAGGAATCCAAGCAATCAAATGAGAGGGAGGGGGAATTCAACCTCTGAGGAGCTTTGTGCAATTCATCAGGGTTGCCTTCTGTTCTGCAGAGAGGGTTAATTTTCAACCATGCACTTCAGCTTGGGTTTTGGTCTGCCATCATAAAGGAGATTAGGTAAAGATTTAAAAGGGAATGTGAAATATATCACTGCATTACATCTTGATTTGAAGCCTGAGAAGGACAAATGCCGTGAGATGCACAGGAAAAGTGATTGTTACAGGATTCCATGAATGAGAAAGGATAATCTTTCTTCTAGGATGAAAATCTATCTCATAGTCTGTGATAGAGTTGGGGTCCTTTTATATTCCTCCCTGGGCAGAAGCTGTGTGGATCAGTTCAGTCACTGAAGCTCTCAGTGCCTTACTCTGTGTAGTCAGAGACCCATGACTTGTGTCATTTGGTTTGCAGGACCCAAATAGCTCTAATTTCTCCAGCTATTCCCAGAGGGGTCAGTGCATATAAATATCCATGATGTTTGTTTGTTTACAAACAGCAAGTGCTTTCTTATAACTTTCTTCACTAGAGAACTTTGTCAGCATCCAGAGTGCTCTGGCTGCAGAAAATCTTGTCTTGAAGTACTAAAAAGTGGAAACTGTGAAGTCTGTACAGTAAACCAAGGAGCAAATGCCATATTAGTGGGAGAGTAGGAGGTGCACAACCTCCTTTCTGGAGGGTAGTCATATTTTAGTAAGACACCTCTGTATCCATGTACTTTCATATATGAGGTAAAAATACTCATATGTGTACTTAAAAAACCATACTTTAATGTATTTGAACATGGCTAAAAGCATAACTGAAATTTGAACATAAACTGATAGCAAAGTCTTAAGGTGCTGATACCATAAAATCTGCTTGGCTCTTAAATCTGAGCTAACATGGTGATTTGTGAAAATATCACAAAACACTAAGGGTGCAGGTCAGCTAATATGTTGATTGTAAAAATAGTACCCCTGATAATTATCCTCACTAATCTTTAATTCTCTGTGTGTGCGAAGACTTGTTTTGGGAATTGTGAGACAACTAGTGAATTAAATGCTGTTTTATATAGGAATGGGAGTGAGCAAAATTTCTGACACTTTGTTTGTGGAGAACTTACTTTACAGGTCTATGAACTTTTGCACGGTTATCAGTCCAAAAAATTCGGCATTTAGTGTTTGCCTCGGGCTGAGTTAATATTTCCATGCAAAACATGCTTAGAAGAGGTTAAGGAAAAAGTGTGTTGTATTGTTTTTGTTTAAAAAACATAGCAAAACCCCTTTGTGATGATTGCAGACAGCCCAGCAGATGTGTTTTCTGAGTGATGTAATAACAAAAAAGGTCAGCACGTGTTTGACTTCCATTCACAAAAGTATCTTAGGAAAAGGAAATCACAATCTTGATATAATATAGGTGTATTGTTCCTGATACACTGTAGTCAGTTCCAGCTACTTCCTTTCTTCTAGACACTGATATACATTTCCTTTTCATGAAGTCCTGTAAAGAGTACAGGACAGAAACAGGAAAAAGAAAATAAAAACCCAGAATTATTGTGGCAGAAAGTAGAAGAATTAATATTTTAGTAGTTCAGTAAGAATTTGGTCAGTTGAAATAATAGCTGAGGCAATTTTGGCCATGCACAGAACAGAAGAGACTTCACTCATAAGAACTTAGGGAGCTCTGAAGTTGGTCAGAAGTTTCGATGACTTACTTGTCTAAAGAGGCCTTGTGACACTAATCTAGTGAGCATTTTCAGAGGGTTAATATCAAGGAAAAGGATGGAAACTGAAAGGAAATACAGGGGTAAGGGGAGACAGTTACAATAGTGAAGGAGTAGCAAGTCAGTACACTGGTGAGGTACCTTGATGGATTTGCTAAGACACTCTTGTCCTCTGACAAAATTGAGGAAGGGAAGAATATGTGGAATGTAAGGCACTGATGTCAAAGTCAGAGCTTGAGTCGATCCAGGTACAGCTCTAGCTTGCCTGAAGAGTGGATTTCTGGCATGTGATTGCCACTTCAAGCAGATGTTGTGAGAGGTATTGCTGTGAAAAATAAGCAGTGGTATTAAGATGTTAGGGAGAGGACTAGAGCAGTCATACTGAAATAAATATAAAATACTGTTGTCTTTGCAGTGTCACATAATACTCATTACCAGAAATACACTGACGTTGCTTTCAGTGTTATTTGTGTATTTCATGCCAGGACCTCCACTACCATCCCCTGTATAACTTTAGGAAGAGCTCTGTCAGCTACTTAGCTTGAAGAATTTGATGCATATGGGAGAAAAAATGAGTATGCATGCACAGTATAGGTCACTCCTATTTATATATTGTTTAGAAGAGCAGGCCTGAGTGTCTCATTTTATTTTCAAATGATAAGGAATGTGCTAAACTTTTGACTTCTGTAGGTAGCATTTTACTCCTCCACAGTGCTGTTTTATGTACCATGTGACGGAAAAAATGTTTGTGCTCCACTGCACTAATTAACCAAGAAATACTGTTCCCAGGGCTGTGTTGGCAGCTCTGCTGAAACCATCAATAGTGCTGCTAAGCAAGAGAGGAAGCTGTCAACAAAAACGCTTGCTTGGTTCAGCTTGAGTGAAAGCTTAAAGGAATGGAAGACTACTACAGACTTTGAAAAGACTTTCTGAGGAAATAAACTATATGTTAGTAGGTTATCTCATATGAAGACCTGAGTGCACCAACTAATTACAATTATTAAAAGTACTAAATATTTAAAATATTTATAAATTAATATTTATAAACTAAAAATAGGAAGCCTATTCTTATAAACCATTATAAAATAATATTACTTTCCTTCATTGGGTTTTGTGGAAACAAAACACAGAAAGGTAAGATGAATACTATTTTAAAACTTTTCTTATAAAATGGACATTGTTTTAAAACTTTTCCTATTCGATTAAATTTGAGTGAACAGAAGGATAACTAATTTTTCAAATTCATAAAAATCACAAGACTAATAACAAAATGCACTAATGGGAATAATGTCCTTTTACATTAAAGTCTTAGAAATATTTTATGAACATCAGAGACCTTACTTTGATGCAGCTGAACAGCCTGATATATGCATTGTAAGATACTGTTCAACACTGGTATATAAGCTATGGCATGTAACTTCTGAAGAAATATAACTTACAAAGAGTATTAAAAATAGTGGCATAACACAGTGACATAACACAGATCTATTAGTATAAAATCTGTCTTCTATTTTTTTTAAATACTCATCTAGTATGCAAATATCAGACATCTTATATACAACATAAATGTATCACATCTAATTTCCAGAAGCCCCTGGATTCATTTCTATCTTTGATCCTGTTTTCAAATTTTGTAGACACATCTCTTTCCTGCAAACAGCTGCACCTGCAATGCATATAGATGCCTTGAGATTCTGTTGGCAAAAGTTTTATCTTGGCTTCTATTTCTTGCTTCTTTTCTCCTTTGCCAGGAAAAAAATAAACTTATTTTAGTCAGTTACTAGCAAAGGATTTTAAAGAATCAAACAAAGCTGTTCCTTATCTTTTTTACAAGTGCTGTGACTAATTTTAAACACCTGGATGGTGCCAGTTGTTGAAACTACTTACATAAGCATGTCCTGAATCTGCAGGTGTTTACACAAGTCGGATAGAGATAATGCTTCTTTTCCCTTAGATTTTAGAAGCAATGGACATTGCTTCGTTTCATTTCATTGTTATCAGACAGATAACATGAAATAGCCAGTGTCAAACATGAGTGTGTGCAGGCAGGTATTGAACAGGGTCTGCTGAGATCTGGAGAGGCAGGGAGAGTATTATGTTTCTTCGAGGTGTGATTTTGATAGTCTTAAAACACTTGTGAGCTAGACACAGACTTTCTAAGTAATTTTGGAGATGGGTGATAAAATTCCTGGTCAGCGAAATGAGTTCATGATCTTACTTTTAGCCAGTAGCCTGTGGTTAAAGCATTTACAGAAGTATGTTGGATTATCAGGCTTAATCCCTTGCCTTGCTTGAGTGGATTTTTACTCAAGCTTTCCTCTCTCAAGAGATTTCCCTGGCTGCCACAAAATTAGAGGAGAGAGATGCACAAGGCTTAATTTGTCCTCCTGGTGCCATTCCACTTTGTATAATTAATTAATCATTCACTGTGGCAGGGTCCAGAACACAGCTGACACATCCTTTGACTACTGCTCTAATTACTAGACCATAGAGTGTCCCCCTACCCTTTTTTCCTCTCATCTGTCTCAGATGCTGTCTGATCTGGAAGACGGCAATATTTGCAGGAAGAAATAAAGCACCAGAGAATAGCCTTATCACATGAATAGGAGAGTCATAGGGTAGAGTGATAGCTTTGGATTTTTCCTGGGCTGATACATCAAGAGAGATTTCAGGGGTTTTTTTTCATGAAATCGTGGTAGCATGAAAGACATGAGGCCTCTATCTCACCTTCTTCCTGTGTCCAGTCCTACAGAATGCTTCAACTGGATAGTCAAGTACTGTGTTAACACACACACCAACAGAAAATTGGTTTTGTGAGAACTGAGTTTTTTAGGCATACATGTTGAATCAGATATTCATGACTCAGGTGGTATTTATAACATTGATTGTATTGAAATCACCTCCTTACATTTATCAAAAGTATTAATAAGGCTTAATGCTTAGTCATATGAGGAGTTACATAGAACTTCAGGGTATAAAGGTCCAGATTTAAAAAAAAAGAAACACATTAGATGTTTGAAATTTAATTTAAGCAAAATGTAAATGAGTCCACAGTTAAGATCCTCAAAATCCTTAGTTTCCTGTTGTTTACTATCAGCTATGCATTATATATAAAATAATATACAGCTTGAATGTATTTAAGAAAAAGAGTTGTCAAGTTCCATGAACTTTTGTTTTATATTAATGTTTTTGTCAGTGTGAAAATAAAACTAGAAAAGATAGATTTTTGCTCAGCATATCTGCTCCTTGCCCAAACTTACAGTCCCTATCCTTCAGAAAAGACAGGAAGAATGTACCAGAATTGTGCTGGGTTCATCCCTAAGAATGGTGCTAAGTACAGATCCTTGTTAAACTTCTGCAGTCAGCATCCCTTGCACAATGAAAGTTGTGACACCCACGTGTGCAGCTTCACTCTCTGAAGGCTTTGCACTGCCTACAGGGGTTACAGCAATCATAGGGTATGGGCAATCTCCAGTTTAGAATTTAATTTGTGGGTAATGTGGTTGCTAAACTAAACTTTGGAAACTTTTCCAAAATTTGTTTGTTACTAATAGTACATATGAGTCATAGAGAACACAGAGTGACTCTGACATTGCTGGGAGAGTTTGCAGGCTAATAACTGGAAGCACTCTTCTCCATGCAAACTAAAATAATGAAAATTATTTTGACAGCCTGAAACTAAATGTCACTTCTACAAAGATGCTTTCAGAAGAGAGCCACATCCTGAGAATGACTCAGAGAAGGTTGTATCCCACAGATGACAGAAATTTTGAGAAGTACTCCAGAACTGAGGCTTCTCATTGTTGTTGTTGCTAGTGTTATTGTTAAAGCAGGAAATTTTGTACCCCCGTTCCTTAAGCAAATAATAGAAGATGCACTTGTTTTCAGGAGGGAAAAGAAAAAAATTTTTCTTAAGTGCTCACCTAAAGATCTGTTTACTTTGGTCTCATCAATCAAAATTCAAGTGGTTACTGAGTTGAAACCAGTGTCAGAAAAGTAGACAACTTTTCTGCAGCTTGTTCTGGAAGAAGGCTTTTAAATGAAGAAATGGTGCTTTTTGAAATATTTTAACTCAGTGTAAAACCCAATTATTTTTAACAGATTTTTTTATTATTTATAAATCATAATGTGTAGAAATATCATCTTTGAGACTATATTCGATCAGCACTTACAATATATAAACTAATATGAAAAAATTAAAATTATTATTGATGTACTTAATATGTCAATTTGTATGTATAAAAGATAATGCTACAACTGTTTCAGGAAGCTCATGTTGCTGATTCTTAAATTTGGGGATAAGTAATCTGCTAGTCCTTGTTTCAAAGAGGTGGCAATTGAGAGTGACCTTAGCAGTAGGTGGAAGCATGCAGTTCTTGCCAGAACCTCTCTGAATAACTGATTGTGCCACATATACATGCATAATTTTAGATCTGCTAAATGCAGTCCAAAGAAAACACTGTGGGTTTTATAATAAGTGGAAAAAGTAAGAAAAGTCAAGATACAGCACAAGACCAAGTTTTAATTTCTTATTTTTTTGTTTTAATTTTCGTCTTAAATGAAGCATCCATTAGCAGGAAGGTCCATTGCATCAAAATGCTCTTAGAGAGTCATCTGCACTCATTAGAGCCTACAGTAAAAATCTTCCTGACTACTTTGCACTATGAAAGATTATTCTATCCTAGTTAGAAATCGTTTCATCTTTAAATAAACTGGTTGTGAGCTCCTTCTGAGTTGGAGACAGTTGTGTCAGCCATGGGTTTCTGGCTGTATTTCCTCTGGAAAGGAAAGCAGTTGTATCTGAACAGCAATGTGGTATTCCTGAATTATCATTTAATCTAGATAAAATTTGCTCTCTTGACAGATACATGATTACTTAGGTTTGGGTTTCCCTCTTAATGTTGTTTTATCCTTACAAATTTACCCTGGAAGCTAAAAGTAACCATACAGGAATCACAGCGTAGCTTGAAGTGGCAACTTGCAGAAATTCAAGCAGTGGACTTTTCAGAACTGTTTTAAAGCAAAGATCACCATTTGGTTGTGTATAACCTTTCTTCTTTTTTTTATTGAAGATGGGACATGGAACACTGAACCTCAGAAGATAGTTAAATTGGGGGTTCTGCCTGTTAGAAGTCTGCTTGTGATGGAGGAGACCATTTGGGCTGCATGTGGTGGACAAATTTTTATAATCAGCACTGTGACGCATTCCATAGAGGTAAACGCTTTTAAAAGCATTGCTCACCTATTATGCTTCAGGGTATAAGTGGTGAAATTTTAAAGATGAAAATCTGTTAAAGAAGCATCATGATTCAGGAAGCTTTTCATTGAATGTGGTCTCAGTTCTTAAATCTCGCTCCTGTAGTTTGCAATTCTGCTGTTGTGTTCTCTGCTGATGTCTCATTAGACCTTGCTCCCATTTACCCACTGGTTTTCATAAGGTGCTTGGAAATGATAGAGTTTGGGGCAAGAGATTTTCTTAAAGATGAAATCTGAGGTAAGGCAGCAAAGAAGTGAGTGCCTATAGGAATTAATGTTAATTACAGAAGGTTTAACTAAGTGACTGCCTCTATATAGTTAATGTTGTTTATACCTTGTGATAATTTCATAATATATTTTTTCAGAGTTTTGCTTCTCGGTGGCCTAAAAAAAATTTATTTGCATTAGAGCAGTTTCTGATGAATAGTCACACAAAAGCCGGCTTTTTCAGACTGAGAGAAGAATGTTAAGGGTTCAAACCCACATTTGTGACCACATTTTCCAGAAAATGTTAAGCCCTTATTTCTGTCAAAATTACAGCTTTCACCAAAAGAACATCTTAGTAGTCCAAAGTTAAGAGCTGATAAAACATTAGGAATTCAACCTCTCCTTCAACCTACCATAGAATGTCACTGAATTGCATGATGTTTACAGCCATGAAGTTTTTTCAAACAGGAGTCATAATGAGCTCACAGCCTCCTTCTTTGTGTGCTTTGTTGCTGCATTTTTTTCTTTGATGATCGCTTTTTCTCCCAACAATTGTCTGTTTGGTACAATTGATTCTGTGAGTCACTGTCATGGGTTTGCAGGAAAATAGCTAACATCCTAATTTCCTCTGTCTTTTTCTGTGTTTTCTGAGAGATTTGTTTCATCTAATAAGATGCTTGTATTGAATAGTCTCTTACTTTGCTTTTCTTTAGGACTTGTCTTTTTGGTAGTTTGAATGGCATGATTAGGGAAAGGTTTTGGATGAGTGATTTGGATAGGTGCTTGAAATGGACTTTTGTTAGTTTCATAGCCTCTGGGACATATGGTTGCCGTTCTACAAACTTTGGTAAAATCTCTCAGATTCTCATGAGGAAAATGGTAAGAAATCACAGCCAGGTTGTTGCTGTGTGAGGCTGGGACAGATCTGGCTGCAGCCAGATCTCTGTAAATAAGTTTGGCAATTCTTGCCTAATTCTGTAACAAAGCTCTTCCTAAGACAGGTGGTATGGCTGCAGTTTGGGCTATGCTGGGCTGTTTTGGCAGAGGAGAACAAACCCAGAGTTAGACAAACTTTGAGGATTAAAGAATGTTCAAAGCTTACTCTGTCATAATACAGTAAAATGTCATGGACTTCAGTGCTGTAAACAAAAGTTTGGAAGCATAAAATAACAAGTACTCTACCAATATCTCTCAGACATGGCAGTTTCATTTTTCAGCTGTTACTACAGATTTTCCTACAAAGCATCACAGGAGGTTTCTTCGCATTTCTCAACTAAGCCATCTGTTGTATTCAGAGCTCAGGTTATTATAGGTCTGTTGTACACAGAATAAGTGCTGCAGCAAGCAACGTATAAGAAAGGGTGCGTATGGGTTGAGTAATGTTTTTTCAATATAAATAATTTTGTTCAAGAACATGATGATTTTCTCTATGTCTGGCTGAGAGTCATCATTTTATTTCACAGAAATACCCATGGCATAGTGTTTCATCTTCCTCATAGAATTGTGAACAAGTGCCGATTTTCTGTTGCTTCTTTATGGGTATTAAGACATATTGATCTTCTTCTCATCTTACCAGACTAAACAAGTCACTAATGTTTTCAGTGTTGCTGCCTACTTAGTGACCTGACTTGTTTTGATAACTTCCTAGGTTTATGTTTCCAAAAGCAATCTGCTATGTTGTCCTTACCATGCTCACTGGCAGTATTGTTTCAATATTATATGATATATGAGGCAGTTTAAACTCTGTCGATATCAAATATTTTAACATCTGAGCTGCCTCTTCCTTACTGTGAAGAGCAGAATCTTTGCTATGAGGGGAAGCAGCAGCAAGGAGAAGTTTGTTCTCCCTCTGTTCTCTCTGTTATTGAGAGTTAGTAGTAATGATCTGACTCAAGATCTTTTGCATAAATATCTTCACTCTATCAGCAGGAATCCAAGTGTTGCATATGGCTCACCTGTTACTCCTCCCTCTTTACTGAACTCCTTTATATCTCCATATAGCTAATGTGGAGATATACTGCAATGCAGCTACTTGCTAGTTCATTGCTACTGTGATGAATACATACTATGTGCTCTGCATCATGTACAATATCTGTAAAGGCATCTGGCAAGATTTTAAGGCCATGTTTGTGCAAGTCCATGAGCACATTCTGGAGTATTTTTTGTCCTTGTGAGGCACTCTTTGCTTCACAAGTATATCATATTTAAGTGTCTGTGCATTTGCTAAGTGCAAAGTATGTTATCCTTGAAGATAATCTCATTCCATGCTTCCTTGCTTTGCTAAGATTTTTATTTAAGTTTTTTTTCTTTATTCAATAATTTTTAGTAAATGACCAGGTTTGGCATTGTGTGTATTGGATTTGGATATTACTCACTTCTGCTTTTTCCTGCTCTCTGATATGGATAAGACTCTCAATTCACTTGTTCTAATGATATGTTACAGTAATAGAATGTTTTAGGTAATTCTTGTATTGGCACAATGCCCCAAATTGGCACAATGCCTCAAGATCCTTGGCAGGGCACACATGAGAAATGCATCAATTGCTGTTATATATTAATTACATACTCTGATCCTCTTTCTGTGAAGAAGAAATTTGTCACTTAGTTTTGACCCTAGATCTGACAGTTGTATTGCTGCTGGGTACATCCAATAATGGTCTCTGTGCCTGGAGCTCCTTGTACTCTGCAAAGGAGTTTGTGTTTGTTTCAATACTTTAAAAAGTGCCAGAGTATTTAATAGAATAAAGTCACCATTTGAGTGCCATTCTATCCTAGTCTGTTTTGTCTTGTTTTTAAAACTTTACTAACTATACAGGAGTTACACTGAAATGTTCAGCTGAGTAAACAAAAAAATGGAAACCTCTATACATGAGTGTGTGTTGCCCAAGTATTGTAACCTCCTTAAAGCAGTGAAAGGCATTTGTTTGATGTTGAGGGTAATGGCACCCATTATCCTCTTCACCTGAAGCTGGAGAAATTATGATTCATCTCCTGGGGCAGCTGTTTGGTGTAAATGAGCACTCCCTCAAAAGAAGGGCTCTGCTGTGTCCCACACTGCTGAGCTGCATTGGGCTGGGGCATCCACAATGCCTTCTGCAGCTCCTGTGCTGCTCTAGTTAGAATGGGAGAGCCTGAGGGGGAAAAGCCAGGCTTTGAATAGAGAGGAATGTAGGTATGAAAATTAAAAGAGAAAAAGAAAATGAGGTTCAATTCTTTTGATAACAAAAGTAATAAGACATATTTGTTCTTTTGCATCTGTATTTCTTGTTATAAAAAGAAAAGAAAAATAGAAGTAAAAGGCCAGCTCACTGGTTTTCAGATAGACATGCAATTGAAACAGATGTCAAAGCTATCCTTTATTCAAAAATTTATGCATAAGAAGGTGCAGTTTTGGGCTATGTTCTTGCTCCTTGTTAGAAGACCCTTTCAATGAGAAGAATAGTTCTTTCTACAGGTCTTGCCATGTTTGCACTATAAAGTTTTACTTCAAATGAGTCTGTGTATTCCAGCAGACAGCTGGATGAATGGCAGGACAGACTTAAGTGGGAGTATAATGAGTTGGCTGGTAAAAATGGAATGTGACAAAAATGCATGTGCAAGTTGTTTTCAGTGGCACCAACATAGTTGTCAGCTGTGATCAGATTACTCTAGAGAAAATTCTTTTTTTACAATCTTCTTAATTTTTCTTGTAATTTTGCTTCTAATAGCACTCTAAAGAGTGCTAGTTGCTGGTCAGGTTTGCTTCAGCAGCTGTGGGTCTATCCCCTAGATGGTCTCAAAAACCAATTAGTCACCAGTGTAGGGGATGTATGAGTCTATAAACAATGTAAATATGTTAGAAATTTTTTTTGCAATGGAACATGCATGATGAGAATATCAGCAAATCTAGTCATAAGGGCTGTTTCTGACTTTGAAAGATGGTTTTTATGGATGAATTCTTCTGTTGAATAAATGTTATGATTTTCAAATTGTGTATATCATTTGGTAACGAATGAATAGTGGTTACTTGAGGAAAACAATGAACATAAATGTGCCTGCCAGAGTTGCTTACCTTATGTTCTGCAGTGTTATTATTCAAAGAATCAAAAGGTAACACAGTAACACTCAAAAACTGAGCCACTGCCTGACAGCTGAAAATTCTGTTTGTTTACTAAAAACTGAACATATGAAGTATAACATTAACAAATGAAAAACACAGAAGATAATTCCCATTCTCTTTAAAGAGCACATTTCTCAGTGAAAACAATAATATATGCAGTTATAAAGTATGAAAAAGAAATTAAATGCTTGGTAAACATAATAGCAAAAGTTATGCTTTGTGGAAATCCTAAATTTTTATTTTTGTCTCGGATCTCTGCCTGTTAGTTGAATTTTGATGGAAAATTTAGACAGTATATCTATAACTCTATATTTAGATTTTAATGAAAAAAAAACCAAACCAACAAAATGTAACTCTTAATTGTAATGCCTGGAAAATTTGAGTGTATTTCACAAATAAAAGGAAGGAGGAGGTGCTTCTGCGTTTTATCTGCAAATGTAATACGAGTATATAATACGTTCAGTGAATATTAGAGCACTTATTACTTCCATACCCCTCAGCGAGAGATTTTTATCCAAGGAACAGTTTGTCATTTATTTAGCTAAGTAAGTTTTGTGTTTATCAGACTGGATTTCTGATAACAGCTGGCACAACAACAAAAGCCCGTGTCCAACTTCAGAGACAGTCTTCTTACAAGACAACTGGGGAGAAAAGAAACCCTCCTTCTTGTTAATGATTAAGAAACTTTACTACAGCTTTATCTCACATGTTAATAGAGACACGCAGAGAGAGAGGTTTCTGCCTTCCTGGAGCCAGGTTGTAACTGGCACTAGATCAAGGAAAGAGGTCTATCTTCAAAGTGTTGTGTTACATATAGGAAGAGGATTTTGGCTTTTATAATGAGAAGCATCAATTCTTTGAAGGACAGGAAAACAAAAGAGCTAATACTTGTGAAATTCAAAAGCATCGAAAACCCAACTGCAGTATTAAGGCTGACATTGTTATGTGTGTAATTGACCAAATATTTGTGTGTTTATATTCTTAAACTCTCTACTTTCTAAATATGACTTTCTATTACACTCTATATTTCTTATTATGAAAAGACCCCCTGGCAGAACAAAAGAAAAGTAGTTTTTATTATTTAAATAGAAGTTCTGATGTAGATAAAATTACAGCTGTGGTAGTTTTCCCAAAGGAGTATAAATAAAGAAATAAAAAATCCTTTAAAGTCTGAGCTGTTCTGGGCTTGCCAGCCCCTATCATGCAATATTTTTAAAAAACAGAAAATCTGAGTTACTCTTTCTTTAGGTAGAACCTTGGCTCAAGTGCTGAGAATCCTTCTATACTAATGATGATATATTTAAAAAAAAAAGTCCCAGGGAAATTAACACATCATTATGTAGCTATCAGAACACATCCTGAGCAAGGCTGAGGACGCTTTGTCCCTGTCAAAGAGGATGAAGATACAGTGCCTACACTGAAAAGCTGGTAAGAAAAGTTGAGTGATATCCCTGACTTGCATCTTCCCACAGAGCCCTTGTTTTTCTTGCAGAGCCACTTTGAAGCCCATCAAGAGGAGGGGATGGTAATCTCTCACATGGCTGTGGCTGGAGTGGGAGTCTGGATTGCCTTCACATCTGGATCTACTCTTCGACTGTTCCACACAGAGACACTGAAACACCTCCAGGATGTCAACTTTGCCACACCTGTTCACAATATGTTGCCAGGTAGCTGAATTGCATCACATTTTTGTTTTATCACTGTTGTTCTCCAGTGCTGTAGATTAGGCCAGAATCAGAAGGTTCATCTTGGGCTTTGAGTTTGATAAGTGTCTCCTGCCTATTTGCTTTAATAAGTCATAGTTCATCTCCTGCCCAGTGAACAAAGTCTGCAGTAAGCTGGTTGAGTAACAGCTCTTCTCCTTAGAGGTTATCAATGTAATTAGATAGATAAACAGGTGGATTCTTCTGCTTCCTCATATTGCGTGACTGTGAAACAGTTGGACAATGAAATCTGCCATGAAAATGTGTTTACTTTGCAGAGATTAGCATTTGCTTTTCGAAGCTTAGAATCAAGTACATTATGGAATCATTTTGGCTAGGATCTGGACCAAAAAAACCACTTGCTTAATTTTAATTACATGAGTAGATCCAGGGAACTCAGCTGAACCACTCATGTGCTGCCATTTCAGAGTGTGTTCAGTGTTTTGCTGACCAGAGCTCTAATTTGTTGAATTAAATGGTTAGTCTTAAATCTAACCTGTGGTTGTTAGGATAAAATTTTAAAAATTAAAGCTCTTTAGGTGTTTTAAGACAGAAGCTGTTCTACAGGCAGTTGAAATGGCTTATATCAGTTTAGCAAGTGAGTGACAAGGACCTCAGCAAAGCATTTCAGGTGAGAGCTGGGGCAGTGCTGGGAGGAGAGAGACACAAAAGTGGTAGCGGCATGGCTGAGCATGAGGTGTCCATGAGTGGACAACCATTCTTTCTGTCTCTCCCTGTTTATAGACTGGAATAGCTTCTGCAAGTTTTTATGGGCAATGTGTGTGCCAGCTTTATTGCTTAGTTTTTCTAGCTGAAGCCAGTTCTTCCCACACAGAGATTCTATTTATATTCTCACAGGAGTTAGGGATAAATCTTACATCAAAAATGTTTCACTTTTTCAGTCTCTATCTTCTTACCATGTTTTCTTTCAGATGACATTAGCTTTGCAATAAAACTCCATTATAAAATGTTCCTGCCATGTTCTAGATAGCGTGCTTTTTTACATGTGGTGTTTGACCATAGCTCCAGCACTGAACAGCTGCAAATCAGCTGCTTTTAAATAGATAATTTGATTGAATTTGGCAGAGTTGTGCAAAGAAATTGAGATCAGTTGTAAAAAGATTGACTTTTAGTATGTTCTGCTGCTCATGGGGTAGGGAGGGGGGAAGGGAAGTAAGACCTCCCTTATATGTATTTTCTGCATATAAAAATATTCAAAAATGTAGCTTTGTGTTCATTGCCATGGCAATGAAACTACTGATATAACATAACATCATTTTTGTAAAAGAGTTTTAGCTAATTATAGCTCCTTGGTGTCATTCTTACCCATTTTAGTTCCTTTTTTTTTTCTCAGTGTCTTCACAGAAAGCACAGCAGTGAATGGAAATGGTAGTTTATTTCGGGAGTAGGACATTAATACAGCAAATGTTCAAAGGGAGACTCCTTTCTAAAAATGAATTGAATTTCAATTATTTAGCAGCAGCTCTCAGGCCTGTTTATATGATCTCAAAAATGCGGCAATAACAAAAGCTAAGAGATAGAGTAGTAGGAGGTTTACATAATAAAGCAGCAGTAAGGACTAAAGCAACAGTTTTGGAACTAAAAGGAACTAAAGAATGAATCAAGTTCTGTATAGCATATACTGAGACAAAAAAGGATGAAAAACCAACAAAGTGAAACTGAATTACAAAGTGAAATAGCTGTGTATTTACAATATATCTATTTGCTGTCATGAGAAATTTTTATGACATTTAGTTTTAAAGGAGACAGTTCTTTTAGCTTTCTGAAATTCAACAGAAGTTCCTTAACATGCAGAAATAACAGATAAGTAAAAATTCAAGTGGTGTTGAAATGAGAGAATTGCTGTAAAAATATTTCTAAGAGTCTTAAGAAGAGAGATTAAAGAAGGCATGTTCTCTGTGTAACTTTGAAGAAGCTGGACTTCTTTTCCCAGGATTTTAGTAGTAACAGTTTGTAATACTGGCCTGATACCTGACTACCTAGAGATGTCATCTCTGTCTTCACTTAAAGTGATGTACATAAGAAGACTGTTGCTTCATTAAGTTAATGAAATTTTTTTCTTGTTATACAGTACAAGTAAAAGAAAAACTTATAGTCACTGTTAGGAATGGTTACTGTGACTTACAGTACTGTACTTAAAAGATAACTACAGTAACTAAGCAGAGTAGGAGGGTGTCATAAGCTTAATAATAAGTTCTCATAGTATTAAATTTCCCCAATTTTGTTCTTAGGAGAAGATAGTTTTAAATATCACACCTCTCCATCTTGTAAAGGACAGAATCACAGGGGAGTAAAATGGCACAGAAAGCAATTGTCCCTATCATTTGGTGAAGTTTAGTAATGCAAAAAAACAGACTGTGTCCTTCTTTTACCTGAGGTAATTTTAAATCTGTGGCAGTCCACTTATGAGTATTGGAGATCAGAGGGCTCTCACTTTCTGGAGCTGTGGAAAGTTTGTGTGTAGAAATGCAGGACTGGAAATGAAACCAGGGTCACAGAGGTGACTGTGGGATAGACTTATAGTCTAGACTGGTCTGCACTACCTTTACTTCATATCTCATCAGAAATATTTCTTAATAATGTATAACAGGATTGTGTTCTGTAACAAAAGACCAAATGTCATGTCAGAAAGGAAGAGAATGGTTGAGAGAAAGAACATAATTGTTGTTAGAGATCCAGCTAGCTGTTTATTTTACTGTCTAGTTCACTGTGGATTCACAGTACAGCTGGATTGCTTTTAAGGAGCCCAAGCACAGCTCTGTTATCTTAACAGAAGGCATACTGAGCAGCAGAGAAATCTATTAACATTTGAAGACAAATACACACACTTCACTAGTGCAACATACATCAATAATAGAGCAAGTTTATGCTTAAATGTTTGTGATCTGTAGCTGAAGGATCAACAAAGGCAGTTTTTCACCAGCCTTTGTCACAGCTCACACCAAAAAAAAAATCATACTGTACATGAATAGACCACTTGTTTTTCAGTCATAGTCAGTATTTTATTAAAGAACATTCTTAAACATATTTTGTGCTCTCAGCTCTAAAAGAATTTCCCCTTTTAAAGAGACTACTGTAATTACTGTGACCCTGATACTTCATTACTCGTATGGATGATGACTTGTTACCTGTTTAACAAAGAGATGATTTCTGCTTAACTTGCTGTATTCTGTTTATATCTATATATCCTCTAATGGCATGTGTGTTTCCTGGAAACAGATGGCAAAAGCAAAGGAAAAAAAGTATCATTTCCTCTCTATGGAAAACCAACTCTACTATGAGGCTTTACAGCTTGCTTTTTTCCCACCCTGCCATGTGCCAGACCATGAAATGTAGTTGCTTTATGATCACTGCTGGAAATCACTGGGAAATTATAAAAATATGAGAAAAGTTTAGTTCAGCCCAGCAGATCTGTACAGTGAGCTGGTTTTTTACATTGTAAGAGCAGCATGGCCATGTAAGAGGATATGCAGCAATGTCTTTGCACCTACTTGGGGTTTAATTCAGATCTGTAAGGATTTATCCAGCTCTGGCAGTTGTTGTAATGGAGACCTGAGAAGGGTGAACACAGGGCAGACCATACACTTAATCATTGGCTTCAGTTCTTGTGAAGTCAAGATCTTACAGGTCTTAATGGTTTTTTCCTCACTGGGACAGTGATCTAAAAGTTGCTATTTAAAGATGAGTATTTTATTATTTTATTGGTATTATTTTATTGTTTTTGGAATATGTTTATAATTTTCCCTTCATAACTTGTTAATTTGCCTATTGCATAATACATTCTGGGGATTTGGATTGACTATTTCTCTATGAATTTGAAATATATCAAAACAAAAAGTCAGAAAATAACAAAGATAAGTATCATTTCAAACCTTGGCTAGCAGACAAATGAGTATTTTAAGTTAGTATTTTTTATGTGTATATATATATATATATATATTAGTTGTTTTATGTTATTTCAGAGTATCTTCTCAGATACAGATGTTTCCTGCTTTTCCAGGATTTCGCAGCAAGCAATTTTTGTTTTGACCCTGCTGTAGCTGTTTCATGCTTTAGGTTGTGCTCAGTGTTTAGGATTCTAAGTTGCTGGCTGATAATTTGCAGGTTTTACCTATGGAAACAGTAATGCATATTTGCCAGGTAAAAATTACTGTCTAAAAGTTGCTTTAGGTTTGGAGTCTGAAATCATGAATATAATGTTATCTTTTAAATGCTTAAAAAGCAATTAAGTTCTATGGTTTAAAAACAGGAGCATCTTGCTTCTGCAGGGGATTGAGAGGCAAAAGTGCACTTGGAGGTTTTGATACTATTAAAAGATATAAAATTGTACTCAAGTATTTGTGTAGTTTGTAAAACAAGCTCTAAGTTAAGTTAACATTAGCTTGCACTTGCTGTGGTACAAGCGGAAGGAGAGAAATCAGATGTCATAAATAACCTGAGTTCTAAATCACAGAATTTAAATACTGACTTTTGAAAACTCCAGAACATAGAAGTGTTTGGGCATTACTGTTGGGACTTCTTTTGTGCTGAAGGAGTGCCTTTGTGTGGTTTGTTTTGGAAACTAAATTAATCCCATTAATATCCTAAAAAAAAGCCAAAACAAAACAAAAAACTCTAACACCAAACCCAACTAAACAACAAACCTATTGCAAGGGCAAACTTCAAAAGATTTGTGATTTGTATGCAACATAGACAATCCTTGCTTATTTAGCTGAGGAGGGATGATGCATCCTACCTGCATAAACACCTATAGTTCATGGAACTCAACATAGGAGTTTCTGAAGTCTCATAAGCTGGAGTCTCACAAATATGTGGAGCCTTTTAAACTTACTTGTCCTTGTTACACCTGACTAGGATGATCTAATCATTGTGCCTTTAGGGTGTTTTAGAATGTGCTTGGATTAGATTCCAGATCTGACCGTATGTGAGCTTCTTAAAATACACCATTGCTGGGTTAATATTTTGGATTTGTAAAGTTCTGTGAGGAAAGACTGGGACTGTGGGCTGCCTCTTGTTTTCCAGTCAAGTGCTTTGGGCAGCTGTCAAGCTGCTCCTTCCCTGCTTTCCCAGTGAGTCTGTAATTCATATATGTTTGGATGTAAATTAGCTCAGCTTCAAGGGACAAGACAGAAAATGCATTCATTTGTGAAACACCATAATTAAGATCCTTCTCCAAAGTGTTGAACATGAGGGTTCACTCAAGTTAGATCAAATGTGGAATTCAAATTCTTGACCTACTAATGGAGTGACTCACAACTTGAGAGCTATGATGAAGATGGAATGACTGCTCTCTTACATGCAGAGTTAATAATAAATCCAAGAATGTATATGTTTTGAACCTGAAACTCTTCGAGCTTTGAGCAGAGTTTAAATGCTCCTCTCCATAAACTTGGGCAAAAGTTTGGGCAGATCATGGTTTCCGTTTCTAAAACTTGTCGAGAACATTTTGGAAATCTATCTAAACTGAATCAAACATATTTTTAGTCAGTATTGCAAGCAAAAATTACTTTTTTGTAAAAAAAAATTAAAATTAGAATAATAGAAATCCTGTAGATAATGTTGTAGAAAACCATAGAATTACAGGTTAATTTTGATTGGAACTTATTCTGGAGGCTGTCTTGTTCATCTTTCATGAAGAAGGCCTGATTAGACCTGGTTGTTCCAGGTCTTGTCCAGCCAAATTTTTAATACTTTTGGGT
The DNA here is from genome assembly GCA_013400175.1 of Phainopepla nitens. Classification (NCBI taxonomy): domain Eukaryota; kingdom Metazoa; phylum Chordata; class Aves; order Passeriformes; family Bombycillidae; genus Phainopepla; species Phainopepla nitens. Next base: position 264,560 of record VXBQ01011951.1, on the reverse strand, counting down.
AGGATGGAGATCACACCACCTCTCTGAGCAACCCATTGCAGTTTTTGACGACCTTTATGGTGATGCAGCTTTTCCCTTTGTAGAATACAATTTTCCCATGCTCTAAATTAGAGCATGTTATGTCTTATCATATCACTGTGCACATGTGGATAGAGTCTGACTGTCTTCTGTGCATTCTTCCTTCAGATAGGTGCAGACAGCACTTCTTTTAATATCTCCAGTCTCCTGATCATCTTGGTTGCTTTCCATTGGACTTCTTCCAGTATGCCAATGCCATTCTTGTATGTGGGGACCAAACTTAGACAGGTGGACACAACACTTCTGATAGAGTATCACAGAATAAAAACTAGGAGATAAAAGTAATCATGAGCAGGCTGGAGTCTCGAGTATAGTGTTACTGAGTATTGTGAAGTGAAATGCCTTTCAGTTTTATTATTTGGAATATACAAACATAGCCTATTCATAAAAGCATGTTTGCAGAGACAGTCTGTGTCTGCCTTCAGGTGCTGTTGTTCAGAGATTTAGGGCAGAATGTTTCAGAAGTTCAATAATATTTAAATTGTCATGTATGTAAAGTATAATTCCATAATCCAGCAAAATATTTGCCTTTGCGATGAGTGCTTTGCTGAGTTGATGGTGCAGCTGATTGTGCTTGCATGAAGTTGCTTTGATGTAGGCAAAGGTCATCCCTGTCCAGTAACGGCGCGCTTGCTGAACTCCACAGGGCAGCAGCGTGTCTCTGTGACCAGCCTCCTGGTGTGCCATGGCTTATTGCTGGTTGGAACAAACCTGGGGATAATTGTAGCCTTACCAGTGCCACGCTTGCAGGGGATTCCCAAAGTAACTGGTGAGTGAAAGTTCTCAAACAGATTGAGTACTCAAGATGTCACTGCTCTTCTGCCAGTAATTTATGTGAACCTGCCAAATTATATGTATTGTTTAGATAAAAGTTAGAACTGTGTGATGAAATGATACTTGTTCTTTCCCTGCTTTACAGTATTATCCAGATACTTGTCTAGTTTTGTCTCACTTGTTTGAGAGAGGACAACTGTTTTTCTTTAATAGATAGGCATTAATCCTGTTGGAGTACAGCCAAATATCTGGGGATGAGAAGAGAATGCAGACAGGTTTTTTTCCAGATTTTGAGAAAATAGATGCATTAGATTTAGAGACACAGATACTGAAAAATGAGCATGTTGTTCAACTGTTTTTTTTAAAATAAATTGGTTATGTTCCCTTTTCCCCCAAACTCGTGACTTGGAATATATGAGAGTATATATTTCATTTTTTTAGCAGTGATCAAGGTTTTTGCATTCTGGAGAGAAGTATTTATGAGTTACTTTCACATTACCCTATTTGAAATACAAACACGAATGCTGCTGTATCACTCTAAAATGTTTAAGCTACTAGCAGAAGCAAGGTTTTAAAAGTGTTTTTAATAGGGGCTTTTCCCCAATGTTTTGGATTCGGAATTCTGCTCAAGCTTCTGTGTTGCAGAAGGAAGCTGGCAGATTTTATGAAGCAAGCTGTTTGCAGCTTCCTCGAGGGGGGAAAAAAAAAAGCTTATGTAACTTCAGAAAATGAAAATGAAATCCTCTGTGTTCAGCAAAACACGCAGCAATAATCTGATATGACACAGAATAAATGCTTTGTAAAAATCTGGAATCTATCTTAGGTTAAAATAAATGCAATTACAAGAATATGCATAGTTGCAGAATCCAAAAACCTCTCATTCTTCCATTTTCTGTATTATTATTTTGGTTTATGTCATATATTGTTGCATTTATCTGGGATCAAGATTTGTCAGATTTCACAGATCTAGCAACGTTACATTTAGAGACCTGTTTTTATAGTCTTTGATAACTGTATTTTAAATTTAATAACTGTGGCCTTTCCCTAATATATTTCCAATTGCGATAATTCATCTTTCTATGATTGTACTTCCTGCAAAAGTAGAATCTGTTTTCTTATAACGTGAACTGCATTTGGGAGTCAGGGATGGATGTAGTGATTTATAAGATTTGTGGGCTTTTTCGCTTGCTAGCCTAGTTCTTTTTTCATATTGTAGCTTACTTGGTATAATTAAAATTTTTTTCTCCCTTTTTTCTTGCTGTAAAAGGCACATCTATTGATACTGTTACAGCTTCTCAATTTGGCCATGTGCAATTTGTTTTTCATACATTCTAATGATTTGCACTGTGTAAATCTTCCCTGTACCACCAAAATCCCACTCATTAAATACTTTAAAAAGAAAAAAAAAAGAAAAAAAAAGAAAAAATGACTGTTCAGTCAATTTCTTATGAATCTGTAATGGTCACTAGACAACTAGAAGGATGAGTTTTAGTTCCTGTTGTACAGTGTGGATGAGTCTGTTGCAATGAAACAGATGTTCTTATGCTGTTCTGGGGAGGTACAGAGGTAGAACAGGATTGATTTGGGGTACACAAAGTATGTGGAGATTACTGGAGAAAATTCAGTGTATGTTTGTGTTCATGCCAGCCAAAAAGTCAACAGTATTTCTGTGCTCATGCTGTAGTGAGAACAGAGCACAAAAGTACATCATCTAAAGTTCATTTGCCATATTTCAGCTGATTTATTAGTCCTTAAACACTTGTGGTAGAACAGTATTTTTTTAGCAATTTTTTTCTCTAAATAATGTCCACACAAGGCAAAAGACTGGAGGCATTTAATAGTGCTTTAAGAGTTATCCTATCCTGAGCAAATTTCATGAACTAATTATGGTAGAACACTGTGCTCTGAGAAATAATGTTCTTTAATTGTGTCTTTTCTTTTGGCTCCAGGAAGAGGAATGGTGTCATACCATGCACACAATAGCCCAGTCAAGTTTCTTGTAACAGCTACATCTATAAACAAGAAGAACAGGAACAAATTGAGGAACAGCCTCCCTCCTGGCTCAGAACCTAAGGACGATGACCAAAAGAACATTCTGCACAGTGAAAGACCAGGCTCTTCCCTTAGTAACACCCAGGACAATGCAGTTTGGCTGGGGGATTCAGTAGGGTCCATTGCACAAAAAAGTGACTTGTCATCATCTTCTGGATCCCTTACTTTGTCTCATGGATCAAGTTCCCTAGAACACAGACCAGAGGACAGTAACATTTATGAGCTTTTGAAGGATCAAAATATCTCATTTAAAAGTAAAAGACAGAAATCTAAGAAAATGAAAGCAAGTTCAGTATTAGTAATTTCTGGTGGCCAAGGACACAGAAGAGTGAACAAGAAGACCAAGCAGCAGCGACAAGATGAACTAGTGTCTTCAGTGATGGTCTGGCAAATCCCACTATTAAATATCTAACTGAACTAAATCCAAGATTGTTTTTGCTATTAAAAAAAAAAGTGATATCCTTTTGTGGCTAATGCCATCTTAGGACCCAACCAGATAGACTTTATACACCTGGGAGCAATTTCAGTAGGCTTGGATCACAGGATTAAGGGTGCAAGACAGTCTTCACATACTTAGAACATTCTGCGGTGTTAGAGTATTGGAAAATGTTTAGCTATTGGTGCTGTCTTTGATACTTAGAAAAAAAGGAACTGTTAGGGACTTTTAAATGGTTTTAGAATCTCTTACCTTATTTATACTCACATTTATAAATATCTTAATTATGTTATATGGCACTTAGGGAAGGCAAGGAAGACATGCCATGTATCATACTGGTTTCTGCTTACATAAATCAGTTGTTCCTACTTTTTCCAAAGTGACACATTGCATGGAACAGTAGATTTTAAAAATTAAGCAAATACTTTTAAATAAGTAGTCTAATATGAGATAGTATTAATTTGGGAAGAATTGTAACAGTTTAAAACTTCATTTCACAAACCACCATTTAGTTGGAACAAAACTGGCTAAATTAATTAATCAGTATTTGTTTATTTCAACATAGAACATAGTTGGTTTTTTTAAATACTAATTTCTAATGCTTGGTATTATTAGAAATGTGGCAGTACAAATAGCACATTAATTTTCTTGGTAGGCAGAATGTGTATGCAGCTTGGTTTTGTTATACAGAAAGTTGCAAGGATGCGATGGCTTTGGGCAAATAGAAAATGCAGATACAAGACAGCTGTGCATTCCAGCGCTGCTAACACATCCTTCCTCTGCAACTCAATATCAAAGCTAAACATGGATTGTAACATTTCTAAGGAGGCATGCGCATCCAGTAAATTAATAATGATGTTCTTAATTAAGTCATTAATTAGGAAGATATATACTAATATAGGAATATCTATAGGAAGTGCAGGTAATCACTCCAAGTCTTACATAAGCGGAGTTGTGCTGTGTCCCCAGGCAAGCATCTATCAAATAATGTCACAGTACAACAGCAGCAGAGATATGGTCATACCTGAATGGCGAGCACTTCTTTTCACCCAGTTTCAGCAAAGCAGGGTCCTGTAAATGGGTGCTGGGGAAGTGGGCTGCACAGCTTCATTCCCTCGGATGGCAAGTTGTCGCCTTGGTACTGTTAAAAGGATGAATTTTAAGTAGGGACCTAATCAACGTTTTATTCATGAATTGATTATTTCCAAAGAAAACTCTGAATTTGGGATTTGTACTGAAATTGCCTGTTGCACTAATCTCTGCACATGTGAAATACCAGACAGTGGCCTCAGCTCATCAAGACATTGCCAGAAATGGTGATGAGACACATCCTTCAGTCAAAATCTATTTAATGCAGGTAATTTGTTGAATAGAGTTGCTGGGAACATTCTTTTCCTTCAGTAGACTGAAATACAGAGAAATTAGAATGACTGAGTTTCAGTTTTGTTTAGAGCTCTAATACTGTCCATCAGTTCAGTGAAATGCCATTTAAGTATATCTGAAGTAGAACATTTGTCAGATGTATGCATTAACTAGAATAAAATAAATCTTCTGGCTACTTTGGTACCATTATTATCCCAGTAGGAGAGTGATTTGCCCTGAAATTGTTTATGCTACTTCTTATTCAAAGCCTTGATTCCACTATGTTTTGTTTCAATCTTCCTAGTTTAAATCACTATCAACCATAATGGCAATGTTTCCCAGCATGTGTCATTTCAAGACAAACAGTACTAGAGACTGAGGTATTTTGTTGAATATAATAGTAGGGTTGAGGTTTTAAAATGTTGCTGAAATTTTTTTTTTTTTTATTTTGCAGCAGATTTGTGTACATCTAAAATTTTCAGTCTTGTCTGCTTTAAAAAGCAAACCTCTATCAAGGTGACCCCAAAATCCATATGTAGGCTGACTGAGCAAGTTTGAAAGAGCACTGGACTAACATCAAGTCTTCCCTGATGCCTGACCCCAGTGAGTGGGACAGAGGGAATGCTGGTGAAGGCAGTCTTTGCCTGCTAAGTGGCACCAAAATAGGTATTTCAGAATCAGGTATACATCCTGATTTCAGAGCCTTTGCCCACATCCTCCACTGAGCCATAATAGCATGGATTTCAGTCACAAAGGATACTTGTTACAGATGAGATTGTAGGCTTAGGATCTTCATTACTGTTTTGTGCTTTTATTCCATGTCTTTTGCTGTGTGTCTTGCAACTCCACTTGGGTATTGTCAGTGCTGGCACAGGCTTAGTGTTGGCTTGAGTCCTGGTAGGGGAAAAAAAACAAAAAAAAGGAAAAAAAGCAGACTGCCTCTAAGCCAGGCAGCTGGCAACATTTTCCCAAACTTTTCTTCTCCCTGACCTACTGCCTAGGCTCCCCTGGCTTGAGAGATCAAGGCCAGTTTCATTTTCAGTACTCTTCCATAGCTATGGCCCTGGGAGCTGCTCTTTGCCCACTGTGTGGAAGTACTGCATTGTACAGTTTAATGTATGTATACTGAAAAACAAGTTAGAAGATTCTTCTGTGTATAAAGCATATATAATCTAGTATCCCTTGGCTACACTGCAGCAAAAAGACCACAGGTTTTATTTTGCATGCTCCTTGGGCATGGTATTCCACATCTCTGCCTTCAGGACTGGAGAATCACATCTACTCCCTGATGGATCGTGATCACTAGGAGCAGTAAGTAGAGTCTGCCATACATTCAACTAGAAATCCATGTATGGTGTTATTACAGGATCCTCTAGCAGTAATTCTTGAGAGTTGTAAAGAGACATTTATCCTGTCAACTGACGTGTAATTTTCTTCAGTTCTATCAATAGAACAGTAAAAACAAAATAGAAATCTGCTCCTCTGAAAGTACGTTGGAGTTTTTCTTACTTCCATAAGAAAAGGATGGGCCCCTCATTCAATTCCCCAGTTTTGAAAATGCCTATCTATTTATCTTACTAAGCTGTAAAGCAAAAGAGAAGCTGTTTGTCTGTCTTTAAAAATACATATTATCATGAACTAGATTTTAGTAACTAACTGAGCACATGGTGCAATGTTTCTTTTTGACACGCAACTTACTGATACTACCTTACTATGAGAACAGGCAGGAACCAAAGTTTCTCTTACAGCTGGCAAATAGTCCTTATAGCTGTTTTAGACTATGCTGCTTCGAGGTTGGATTTTGATTCCTGAGACTGCTTTTCTAGATTAATAGAAATTATGAAAACTATAGGAAAAAAAGGGGAGCAAATGTAACCACTACAATATATTCTATATATGTTTTCTAACACATAGTAGTGTCTTTTGTAACATGAGCCATAAAACTTGTGTATTTATGTTCAAAGCATAAATTGAGAAAAACATTGAATAAAAAATATGATAAAAATTAACTTCAGAAGAACATCTTGGGTTGTCATTTTAACTAGAAGGCTAGAATTTGGGTCATTCATTAATGAATAATATATATATTAATGGACTTATGCAAGAGAAAATAGGATATGTGGTTAGAATGACAAAGATGAATTTTTTTGTTTGTTTGTTTTATATTTCTACAATTTAAATGCCAGCAAATGCAGTTTCTGAAAATTATGCAGTCATTTATTATAAGGTTTGATTACTGTATCAATGGACCCAAATACTGTCTAAGCAGTAGAATTTCTCCTCTGCTATGTGGAGTAAGCATCAGCACTTGGGCAGCATGCATGCTGCATAAAAATGAGGAGCATTAATTTTGAAAATGAGTATTGCAGAGCAAAGGCTTTAAAAGAGGAGATTAATTTTCAGTAGCTAACAGACCATTCTTTCTAATTAATCTCCCCTAAAGGAAACATACATAATCCCATGATTGTGTTTAAACACAGACTTGTATTTAGCAGACTTGGCAATAGCCTTTTCGAGTGTACCTGTGCTAGTATAAACAAACAAGAGGAGTTACTGAGAATTCTTTGGTTGCTAGGAAAGCCTGCCTTTTTGCTCCTGGCTGTATACCACATCTCTTTATACATGCTTCTGAAAAACATCCAATCATATGAGCGCAGGATATCTGTGCACACCTGGAGACAGATTCTGTCCCAAAGGGAACTACAACTCATTATTATGGTGACAATCTGAGGGATAAAACTGCGTCCTGCATCTTTGAGAGAGGCCTGAATATCGGGAAGGGTTTCCTGAACTGAGGTTCAGTGCTTAAACTTTATTGCTCCTTCTTCTGTCCTATTTAATTTTCTAACTGCGTATAGACAAATTGGTTTTTGTAAAATGCTTTTGCAGGTGAGAAATATCAGTCATTTGAAAGGTGCAGCTGTAATGGGGGGTTCTGCATGAGTTAGTCTGTATTGCAATGAGTGACACCATGGAGCTGATAACAGTATTTTTAGATTGCTTTACATAGCTTCATAGTAATAATACTTCACATAATAATAGTCCTGTTAAGAAGGCAGATTAGTATCTGTAGCTAGGAAGAAAATAAGTTGAAAAGAATTTGCCTGACTTGAAGCTATATGATGAGTCTGTAAAAGCACACAGATTAAAGCTGTTGCTGCTGTCTAAGTCCATGATTAGTCCTTTAAACGAACTCCTCCTTGCAGGTGTCCTGTACATGTGGTGGTGGAAAATGTCTGTGTGAGTAAACTGGCCAGGACTAGGGGACAACTGGAGCACTGAGCTGTGATCACAGGTACTAGTTGGCTGGCTGGGGTTGAGCCTGGCCTGGGCTGCTTCCGTCAGACAGCATTGGCAAAGCCACTCTCCTGCTGTATTTCAGGGACTGATTAACTATGTGGATGTAAATTGTGTGGTGCCAGTTGCAGACTAGGCTTTCTGCCTCTAGTTTTTTGATACTGAGGCAGCCTTCAATGTATCCATACAAGCTTCCTCCTGAGAGATGGTCTCCTTACAGTCTGGAACTTGGGACCAGTCAGGAGATAGAAATACCTACTAGCATAGACTTGACATGTACCATACAGGTACCAAGCTGGTATGAAGAGTACCACTGTTAATTTGGGATGGTTCATCAGCTGCTTGCACCATGCCACAGCTCAAAATTCTGGTCTACTTCCTATACATTTTAAGCTTTAGGGGCTTTATAACTGTATGTAGAATCTATACCCTGTTTCCTCACAAATGCAGCATGCACACTGCCAGATCTATCTGCTATTCAATTTGAGAAATCTAGCTTGATATTTTTCAGAATTAGTTGCTGATGCCTTCTAATTGTGCTTATCTGATTAATGGCATTTTCTTTAAAGACATGCCCAGCTACCAAACTGCCAGAAACAATTTTTTCCTCTTAAAACAGAGTCAACAAAGCAACACCGAAACAGCTTCAGATGAAAGAATTTGAAACCTTCCTAGCAAATGAAGATTTACTGTGTGACTTCCATTTGAAATGCAACAATGCCGATACATGACCAAAAATGCTTCAAGTGCTTTGGCCAAGCTCCATAAACCACACTATAAAGCAGTTAGTCTTTCACAGTATGACCTTCAAAGGTGTTCAAAGGGTTTTTCCTGCAGCAAAACAGGCCTTGACAGCAGAACTGCAAGTTCTGCTGTTGTACATATTGTTATACTCCAGTGATAATCACAGTTATCATTAGTGTGTGTCTCAACCTACAAGATGAGCCAGAACTCCTAGGATTAGAATGACACACCTTGGGGGAGGTGAAATCATTGTAAGAATTAACTGGAAATACAATTTCAGGAGTATTTTGACATCAAAAGGTTCAGCTGAGCCTCCAGCAGAGTTTTCTCAAAGCACTGAAGTACCTGATTTTTACTGAAACCTATGTATCTTAAATGCCCAAATGCAGATGAGTATGGTTTTAAATTCAAAAAACTTAGATACAGAGTTACAGAAGTTTCATTTTTCCTTTCTCTTATTCCACACTGGAGAGAAACTGTGGGTTTCAACTTGAGCATCAGGATCACCTTTAATGTGGGTACAAAAACTGTATTCACTCATGCCTTCCAAATAAAATTGTTTAAATTGTTTCCTGTGGGCTTTTCTGGTTTGCTCTATCTGTGTGCATTTCAAGTTGTGGAACATGCCTGCCAGACTACACTAACTAAATGCTTTTTAGTGTTCCCTTTCTAAGGAGATTTTTTCTTTTTCTGTAGAGTTGGGTAGCACAGACTGTATGCATTAATGAGGATTACCCCCAAGATTTGTAAGAGCAGCCACTCTTCTGCAATGTCGCTCAGAGCAGCCTGTGATGCTTTTAATCCTGATCACAAGCAACTGACACCATCAGTTAACTTAAGCTGATCTGCACTGCTGAACTCCGGAGCACTTCAGAGGTTACAGATACACACCGTGAGGCCGTATCAGGTGGGATCCATGTGCCAGTCCTTTCCTTGCCTTTCAGGGGAGCAAAGCTGGTTATATCCCACACCAATAGGTGATAACATTCCATATGGCATTTGGGGAGAAATGTATAGATAAGGAGGCATTTTGCTCACAGACCACAGTCATAGACATATGTAGATGTGACAGGTGATGGGAACAATCTGTGGCTGATTATGGCTGGGAAGAAATGACTGGATAAATTCAGTAATGTAAAGAGCAAAGATAGGCTTTAATTTTTTTTTTTCCAAATTATTTTGGATTTTATTTTTAGCAAATTAGGGGATGATGTGCACATTTTCTTAGTTGTTCATCTAAGTAAATGCTGTGTATCCCCCATTTTTTAACCTTATCAGATACTTTCAACCTCATTAAAAGCTGCTCCACCTATTCAGAACTCTCTTTTGGGTGGCAGAAATCTGTGGTAATAAGGTCTTTTTTTTATATGCTGGTTGCTTTTTCTTAAATTAAAACCAATATTGATTTATCTCCAGTGCACAGAAGAATGCAAATCAACACTGAAGAAATTTTTATGATTTGTTTTTCCTTACAACTACAAGGCTTTTATCTGCTACAAGCTGATAACCCTCATGGTGCAACCAGCTCTTTTCTTCCAATTCTGCTATCTGGGCCTATTACAGGGATGTGTGAAAAACAATACAGGCAGATCATCTTTGCCCTGCATCAGACATATACTACATTTCATGTGTAACATGTAACATGTGTAGGTTTTGTATTCCAAATATAAAAAATGTATTTTAGGCATCTTTTCTCAGCAGAAATACAATAACTATTTTTTTTGTCTGTTCCAGCAATAGCATCAAACCAATCCTTGAGGCTGTTGTATTACAACACAGGAGTGTTCAGCTGTTAAACATAGGATGAGCAAAAGAAGTCAGGTTTTCTTTTCTCTTTGTTTTGTTTTGATTTTACATGTTGGCTTCTAGCCATGAAGCAGATCTCTGGGCACTGTAGGGAACATAGACATCAGCTACTACCACTATGTATCTCTTACTCCAGTAGCTATTCACAGAAGGAATACCAGCAAGTTTCAACTATTATCTGTTCCAGAATTTTGATGCTGCAACATTTATTTTTTCAATACATCCTTGTGCCAGTCTAAATCACAAAAGAAAAACAACCAAACAACAAAACAACCAACCCAGACAACTAAAAATAGTCTACCAACAGCTTTGCATATGCAAAGACACTGGTGGCAAGTCCGTGCAGACAGACCAGTTCCTGCCTAGTGTGCTGGACGTGTGCTCACAATGTGATGGACTCAGTAAGCAAAGGCTGCAAAGCCCACCTAATTAGCTGGGTAAATAACTGAGCATGGACCCATATGCAGCCCCATGCTGCCACGGGTGCCCTACCTGCAGGACTCTGCTTACTTATAGAAGCTAGCCTGAATATGCTGTGAGCTACACTCTGAGCCTGTTAAGATTCTAGGAAAGCTTAAAGCTTCTTACTTCATAGGATGTGGAGTGAATATTTCATCTGGATAAAATAATTATTTGGTTAAATTATTCCTAACCTCCTTAAATGAGAAGTTCTGCCAAGAATCAACCACCTGAGCCTGGGATGATTAATTTTTGATATGACCTACTGGCTAATTTTGTCTGAGGAACTGTGCATTTTTTCCAGCTACCACAATATCCCAATCCTGCAAGACAGCCTCCAAGCTGGAATGGCAGCAATGCAGCTGCTGGTGCAGCCAGTGAGAGAAAGAAAATAAATATATTACCTTGCCCTGGAAGAGCATGGCCCTGATAAGCTCTGAGCAGATGGGCTCTGGATTAGGATGCTGTGTGGTGACCCTATCATGAGAAAGGCATAAGGCACTATTGCCTATTTCTGCACTGGAGACATTGCAGCATTCTGGAAAGAATACTTTGTTTTGCCTGATGTGGATTAAAGAGAAAGATGTGTGAGATGAAAAAGCCTTCCCACTACTATTTCTTCATTTGGGTATTTTTTTTCTTTTTTAAGCAGAGAAACACTTGATAAAATTATTTTGTTCCAAACTCTGTTTCCTTTTTATTACTGAGCATCACTGCTGGTACGTGAGAGACACAGAGCATGGGCTGCGTGTCCAGAAGGAAGTCTGCTGTATGTGACTGGGCAGGGGCCACCTGAGGTTTCTGGGACAGAGAACAGCAAATGCTTCCCTTCCTGCCTCTACTCAGCACTCTTCTGTTGTTGCCCCAGGCTAACTGCCCCTTGCACAACACATGATCTCAGCAAGTCCTGATGGCCAGTAGCAGTATTACAATAATCTAGCAGTCCCCTTGAACATTTGTCGCATCAGCTGGGCTACAGAAATGCATGTCAGGCACCGAACTTCGTATCATGTAAACTGTGTGACACCTGATTTCTTTAGGACAAGGTCTTTTCTGCACTGGGACAATGATTCATCTAATGTAATTTGGGCATTTAAAAATTGTCTACAGCTGTCCCAGTCTGACTTTACAGCTAGAAAAATGGAGAAAAATAAGAAATACCAAAGGATGATTCATCTCATCCTAAGATAAGATGTCAAAGATAGGTGAGAAAGATTGCCCTTCAGACATAGCTATTCCTGTACATTAATTATAAATGGAGCCTCGGGAACTCAGCTTAAGTAGAGAAATCAAGCGACTAAGACTGGGATGATTTCTACAATGGGTGTTTTTCATCACCTCCAGTTCTACGAGAAACTGTGAGGCTAATTGATGAGCAGCCTTATTCTCCATGGCAAGTGTCCTATGATCCATAGAGCAGCAGTATTTTGGAAAAGTTATGCTAAGAGGTCAGCAACTCCTTTATATTTGTTTTCACTAATGGGTTTAATGATAAAGGGGCATGGGGAACTGTAAAGAAACGTGGTGGAAAGAAAGTAGACTGAGTTAAAAAGTTAGGGAATTGCTGCCCAAAGCTGAACTTTCATACAGCAGAATTGAGGTCATTTTACCTGATCTGCTTCTGGCAATGTTCAGTGAGGGCAGAGGATGAAGTCTGCAACAGCCAAGTGCTACCTGACTTCTCAGGCTAGGATCTCCATGGGAATTGGATTTTGTATAGGTCTTCTGCGGGGTCCAGCCACAGGGACAAGTATGGCCCATAAAAACACAATATGCTACTTCCTACCCACCACTGGTTTTCAAATTGTCTCCACAAACTATAACTCACACACATCTGTGTACACTCATACTGGAATGTGATGTGGCAATTAAACCTGAAGAGAAGCTAAGAAAACCCAGTAGTGGTTAAAATCATCACGTATTCAGAAAGCCTGAGTCAGAATGATCTCATATGATTTCAGATACTATACTGCTGCCACGGTCACGTAACTCTCATCAGTATGAATAGAAGTCAGGCATCTTAAGGAGAGACAATACTTCACAGAGAAATAGAACAACAGAGATTTTAAAAGTGGAAATAATTTCCCATAACTGTATCAGTTGTCTAATTTTAGTGTCATCTTGATTTATATAGTATTTAAAGTAACATGAAACAGCAAGAATATTAATTCCTGATGTTAGAGAGAGGAGTTATTTCTGGCAGGCTTTAATGGATCTGCTGTATCACATGGAGATTTCTTCCAGCTAGCCAGGAATCAAACCACGTGCAAAACTTACATTCTAGCCTTTTAATGGACCCAGATCAGGGGATAGTGACAAATTTGCAGTTATACTAAAGCCACATGTTGTGGTTACTGTCTCTTCTAAGATCCTGGTGACACTTTATGATTGTTGCTTATCTATTTTATAGCACCCAGAAGAGCGCTGCCTCTCTCCCTTGAGATGAAACGCGACCTCTGCTCGAACACCAGCCTTCTGATTAAGGGCTGCTCTGAAGTCAGCACATAACACGAGGGGAGCCAAGGGTTTCAAGTGGTTACAGTTACCCAGCCCACTTCAGTTTATTAAGTGCTAAGTCAACACATAAGAGTTTTTAGCACAACTAATGTCAAAAAGTAGAAGCAATGGGACAAAATGAAGAAGACGCCCAACCACACTTAGCCATCACAACCATGCTGCTGGAAGAACCCATAGCTGCAATGCCCACACTGCCAGCACAGAAGTAATTAATTGTCAGGTTGATTTGAGACAGGAGACGGTAGTAGCTTTTCAAGTCGGCTCAGGAGCGTTTCCCAAAGCCAGGAGCCACTCACTGGGCACTGCAGAGGAACCAGTCGGACTGGACCCCGGAGTCAGTGGAGAGGGAAAAAGAGAAAACCTGCAGTTGAATAGTGTTTTGAGGCAGCAGTATCATAGGAAAACTATATGTCACAAAGACAATATGATATATCCCAGCAGCAGGAACGGGTCGGAAATACCAGGATAGGGCGGCATGTCTGCAATCTTGGCAGAAATCAAACTGCAGCCTGCGGTGAGACTTGAGCTGGGGTAGGTACCACTGCCTGTGTCAGGAGCAAACCCCCAGTACAAATAACATAATGTTAAGAGATCTTCAAGAAACTGAAAAAAGGGCCTAATTCTGGAAACACTGATGAGAGTCTCAGCTTTAAAAGGCAGGAGAAAATGGGACCCTGGTGCCAATTGCACCTGGCCTCCACGGCGTTGTTCCTCCCCCGGCAGACACCTGAATAAGGCGAGGCTCCGTCCGGGCAGCTCCCCGCCGCCTCCCGCAGCGAGCGAGCGGGCGGTGCCGGGGGCCGCGGGCCCTCGGGGCTGCAGCCGGGGCGCTGC